>JAOCPT020581639.1:0-10552 GCA_026546935.2 Palythoa grandiflora | reverse complement strand
AAGACTTTGAGCTGTCTCTGGCCGGCCGGTTTTGGCCGGTTCAGGAAAAACAGAACATCGCGTACCGGCCGGTTTTGGCCGGTTCAGGAGCCGAAGGGTTAATAAGCGGCCCAGGATGTTTATTAGCTACCTTAGAGTATGTATTTATTAATCATAAATGAACTACTTAAATTAACAGTTTTATTGATATACCAAGAAGTGCCCGTACTCAAGTAAGCGCCAACCCCCCCTTCCCCATTTCAGACAAAAGTTTTTGCACAGGGTGTTTTGAACAGAAATAATTGCTGTGAGTATCTTGGGCCAAATCCTGAACTTCTTCAAGAATTTGCACTGCATTATATTAGTTTATACAATTATTTTTGCATTCCGTTTAACTAATTAAAAACTCAAGAAAAACAAGTTCACATTTGATCGAAAAATGGCTGCCAGCTGTGTAACTCTTGGCCTGGGTCCAAGCAGTTGAACTACCTCTGTACAGAAGGCTGTAGGCTCAAGATTTTTTAGAAAATGTGAGCAGTGATCAGGAAAGTAGTTTTCTCTGTAAATTTGTGCAAAAATTAAGCATCGTCAAGGCAAAAAGGATTTCAGAATTGTTGCAAAAGAATACAACTGATCATTTTTGAAAGCAACCTTTTTAGTTCTTGAAACTTGATTCTTCGGTGGGCTGTGTTGCATGTTGTCCAATAGCGATTATGATTCTGAAAGAGTGAGTGATTCATGTATTTTTCATTTGTGTTTCATATTCAGACAGCTGTTATTATGCATCAGCATTATATTTTAAAGAGCTGTTATTATGGAAATTTTGCCAAGTAAGTGCTCATGCGTGAGTAAGTGCCCACCCCCCAAACTTTGACCAGATTTATTACTGCAGGGGGTGGGCACTTAATTTACTCAGTCAAATATGGTATATTATTAAACAACCATTTCATCCATAGGCTTTGGCAAAGCAGTTTGCAGAAATCCTTCACTTTACACTCAAGTTTGATGATTTGAAGGTTTGTCTTTTTCATTTATTTATAGTTGTCTTTTAGGTATTAAAACAATTTCAATTGTTATTTGGTTGTTCATAATATTTTTGTATGAATATTAGGTTTTTAAGTAATTTTGCAGGGCCTACCATTATTTTGAAAATTCTTCGTAGGTGAAAAAAGTCTCACCTAAAATATTTCAAGTGGATAATTTTTCCCACTGAGTAAGTGGATAAAAATGAATCATGAAAACAGATGTGTTCTTTAGTTAATGAGGTGACTGATTTATTGTTCTCCTCAAATCAATTTTTTGAAGCAAAGGTGAGCTGGAGCAATCACGCACCTCAAATGGCAATTTCTGCTCAAGATGAAAGGCAAATTTCTAAACTAGCTACCTAAATGAAAAGTACCATATTTGCTCGCCCAACAGGAAAAGAATCTCAGAAGCAGAGAATTTAGCAAAATGGCATTGTAATTGGTCATAGAAGTGTTCCTTGATAGCTTCAGGAAGACTAGATTCAGGTGCATAGACAGGGATGAAGGCAAAAGCCACCATTCCAACAACTAGCTTCATGAGCAAGATTCAGTCGGAAATTCGTTCATTTACAAAGACCTGTCTATCCAGTTTTTATCTAACAGTATGCCAGCTCCTCCCTGACCTTGCAAATTATGGGTACACAAGAAATGCAGCAGTATCTCTGGAAGACTGATACCTGACCCAGAGTATGTGTGTCAGAGGTGTCGTGGCATCACCTGCCCAAGTGATAATAGACCGGTGACCAGTGTAAATGTGGATGGCAGTGTACTGGATGTTGAAGCCACCTTCTGCTACCTGGGTGACATATCTGCTGGTGGTGGATGTAAACGTGCTATTGTTACATGTTGTGTTGTCTGGGGAAGGTTTAGGAAGCTATTGCCACTATTGACTTCCAAGTACATCTCCCTCAAGGCATGTGGTAAAGTCTTCTCTGCTTGTGTTCGTCCTGCCATCCTCCATGGTCCCAGTGCATCTGAAAAGAACTGACAGATTGCAACTTGGAGGATGTTGAACCACTCAATAGAGTCACTGGAGAGTGGCAGTAAGACTTTGCCAGGTGTTACCCAACCTTTGATTCCAGGAAAAAGGCAGCACCATAGAGAGTAAAAATGGATGTTATCTGTCAAGGTTTTGAGACATGAAAATCGGGCTAAAAAACCGACCTCGACCTATACACTGGGAAAAAATGACAAACTTTTAAAAAAGTATCAGTTTTTGACCAAAAAATGGGTCTCAACTTGTACATGGTATTGACATATTCACGAGCAAACTTGGTATCAAACTTATTTGGGAAAATTTACCAATAGATCAATTGTGTTTGTGAACTTTATAATAGGGTTAGTAGTGATGTTTTTACCAAAGCCTTTAAAATTCTTGAAATAAAAGAAAATTGACAAAATAAAGATTGTGCTGGGAGCCCAAATTATTCTTTTCAATTATTCTGTTCTTGTATTATTTTATAGATGACCAACCCATCTATTCAAAATGACTTTAGCTACTACAGAAGAACACTGAGTCGAAGAAAAATGGCAAATGCAGTAAGTGAAACATTTACTTTTAAAGCTTTTAAAGAAAAACATCTGAGAAAATCTGTTAGAATCACAAATGGGCAATTGCAGAGCAGGCTCAAATGTCTTTCCCTAGACCAGAGCTTCTGATATTTCTCAGGAATCTTTAACATAACTAATTTTGCAAGTTTTGCTGAGAAACATTTGCAGAAAAAGCAGGGGCCAATTTCATGGGGGTTTTATGGGAAACTTTGTAGACAAATTATCCAAAAAACGATAATAATACAGCTGATTTTGCAAAAATTTTGTGGGCAAGTTTCACTGGAAAACGAACGCCTTTTTGCTGCTTTAGGAAAAAGCGTGTTCTCTGCATGTTGTTTCCTTTTGGATAATGCCTTGTTCTGTTTGCAGTAGTCGTTTGCTGCAGATTACAATGCAACATGGATTCAAATTCACCAATCAATTGTCAGTGAAATATCAAAGCCCTTCTGAACATAACTTTGTGTTCCAAATTCCCTCTTTATCCCAGACCCCATTTTCCCCACTATGCCCCGTCTCTTTTCTTTCCCCTTATCTCACGGATATGGCATTAATAGATGCATTGGTTTAATAGTGATTATTTACAGGGCACTCAACACCTCTGTTTTATTTTTGCCTCATATTATTAAAGTTGATTAGATGTTGTTATGTTTTTCTTTTTTTACCCAAGGATGAGGATGCAGCCATTGAGGTCTCCAATGAAATGGCAAACAGAATGTCATTATTTTATGCTTACCCAACACCGTTATTAAAAACTCTCAGTGATGCAACAACAAAGTTTGTCACCGAGGTAATTATAAGTGATTGTTAACCAAGCTAAGTGTGAGGTCTCTGCGGCAAAATATCAGACTGAGGTATTGACAGTACTACCCACAGGGTTTCAGTTAACTTTTTAGGGGTAGGGCTAAAAAATTTAAGCTGCAGCTAAAAAAGTTGTCATTATAGAAAGCTGTGGCTAATTTTTACTCGGAACACACATGCCCCCCTCAATTGCCCTGGCGAAAGCCTGTGATGCTATGGCGAATATTCCTCAAAAGTCAAGAGTGCATTGGCAAAATTCGCCATTCGCCGGCCCTTATTTGAAACCCTGTACCCATAGTACATTGAGGTATTGACAGTACTACCCATAGTACATGGAGATATTGACAGTACTACCCAATTACTTTGAGGTATTGACAGTACTGCCTAATTAGTACATTGAGGTATTGGCAGTACTACCCATAGTACATTGAGGTATTGATAGTACCACCCAAGTACATTGAGGTATTAACAATACTACCCAAGTACATTGAGGTATTAACAATACTACACAAGTACATTGAGGTATTGACAATACTACACAAGTACATTGAGGTATTGATAGTACTACATGAGTACTTTGAGGTATTTACAATACTACCCAAGTACATTGAGGTATTTACAGTACCACTCAAGTACATTGAGGTATTGTCAATAGTACACAAGTACATTGAGGTATTGATAGTACCACCCAAGTACATTGAGATATTGACAATACTACACAAGTACATTGAGGTATTGATAGTACCGTTCAAGTACATTGAGGTATTGACAATACTACACAAGCACATTGAGGTATTGATAGTACCACCCAATTACATTGAGGTATTGTCAATAGTACACAAGTACTTTGAGGTATTTACAGTACTACCCAAGTACATTGAGGTATTGACAGTACTACCCAAGTACATCGAGGTATTGATAGTACCACCCAAGTACATTGAGGTATTGACAATACTACACAAGTACATTGAGGTATTGATAGTACTGTTCAAGTACATTGAGGTATTGACAATACTACACAAGCACATTGAGGTATTGATAGTACCACCCAAGTACATTGAGGTATTGACAGTACTACACAAGTACTTTGAGGTATTTACAGTACTACCCAAGTACATTGAGGTATTGACAGTACTACCCAAGTACATCAAGGTATTGATAGTACCACCCAAGTACATCGAGGTATTGACAATACTACACAAGTACATTGGGGTATTGATAGTACCACCCAAGTACATTGAGGTATTAACAATACTACACAAGTACTTTGAGGTATTTACAGTACCGTTCAAGTACATTGAGGTATTGACAATACTACACAAGTACATTGAGGTATTGATAGTACCAACCAAGTACACTGAGATATTTACAGTACTACCCAAGTACATTGAGTTATTTATAGTACTACCTAAGTACATCGAGGTATTTACAGTACTACTCTGAAAGTACACTGAGGTATTTACAGTACTAATCATTTTGGAGAACTTAAAATAATGTGGAAACACTTGCTTTTCAGGCTTATGTTCCTACTGATTATTTCTTGTTTTGCCAAACTTCTACTAACGTTTCTATAGCTCTATGGAAACAGGCAAACTGTTTTCTATTTCTTGATTGAAACATAATACAGCTTCTCAATGTCAGACTTAAAGTCAACAAATTCATGTTTGGAAGGTCTTTGGGTAGGGGGAGTTTTTTTGATAGACAATTCATCATTGTCTTCTGCTCCACTGTCACCCAAAGAATGAAATTCTGCAAGAATGTCTTGGTCTGACATCCCCTCAGATTTGAAAGTGAGGACATCGTCATCACATTCAGTTACAGTTGCAGTACTGACCTTGGAGAGATGACATCAGGGGCAAAAATAAAAATTGACTTCAGGTTATTGAGGGTAAAATTACAAAGAAAAGTAACTCAAGGGAAGTAAAAATCTCTTTCAGATAGCAGGGTTTCAAGTTGTCATTGCTTTGAGTTATAGGGGTTAAAATAACAGTAAATATACAATGAGGCAAATACAAGAGAAATCAGTTTTGCAACGAGGTAACAGGAATTGAACTTACCGAATTCAAGCTATCAGGTTTCACCTGTACCTTTGAAACTCTAGGTTTTTTTGTTTACTTCCGCACAAACCCCGTATGTGTGTGCTTGTGGGGGGTAGGGAGGGGTGCATATGCTACTTGTATGAACCATGATATTATTACCATTACCCCGTACCCTACTACAGTACCTTTTCAGTACACCTAACTTTTAGCATTTTATCATTGTTGTTTTTTTATTGTCAAGTTTCTAAAAACCTTAAAATTCATTTTATTTAATTTGAAATTATCTACCAGCTTTAAATTAATTAACAATATTTATGGATTTGCTTACGTTGCAGAACAAGGCTCTTCCAATAGAAAATACAACAGACTGTCTAAGCACTTTAGCAAATCTCTGCAGAATTATGATAGAAAACCCGTAAGTTCCATTGCAATACTTAAACTACTAAGATGTAATATACACATACAGCTGCTATCATTGGTAAGATGCAGCAAAATTGAGTCAGTAGTAATTATTTTAGAATAAAACTTGATTAAACATTATTGTAAAATGATTTTGTTAACTAAGATTAAAATTGCTTAAAAACTAAAGATGTTTCAGTCATCACAGTTATCTAAAAGCTAATGAAAATTCAAAAAAATTAATGGCGAAAAAAGGTGTGGGGAAAATGTTACATGTTCTTGATATAAAAATAAATTAATGAATGGGAAGTCAATATGTTCATTAAAAGAGTTATTTATAACCGAATGACATGCTTTTAAAAACGTTTATGCCACTGGGATCATTTTTCAAAAATTCTCGTGGAGTTAAAATCGATGTCATGTCCTGTGTCTCACACATGTCAACAAAATAATTTTACAGTTTGGTTATGATTTAAAAGATTAATTCTCTAAATCAAACTAAATTTTGTGCTTTTGCTAACAATGGTGAACAGTGAATTTAACTGTTTGGGTTGGCACAGATTCAACTTTTTGCGATTGGATTTTTATGGTTGTGTGCCTAGAAATGAATAATGACGACACGTGCAACTGGAAATTACAAATCTCCAGTCTCTGTTCTCGCAAGAGACAAATCACTGTCTGAACCTATTGTTAGTCACAATAAGTTACTGAAGCACTAGTATCCACTAGAACCCATCATTTTTACTATATTTTACCTGCAGGGAATTTTCCACTCGATTTCAAAATCAAGAAACTGTCCTATTCTGTCTTCGAGTTATGGTAAGCTTACCTTGTTAGGACCTTAAACTTCATTCACCCGATAACCAGTGGTGACAAGAACTAGATTTGTAACTTAAACTTATTTTATTAAAAACGAATAATCTTTTACCCAGCTGGCGAATAAATTTTGGCAGTAGGTACTTCCTTCATTTTCACACAAAGTTTACAAAAAGGCTTCATTAAAAGATGGCGATCGGCAGCCACGATCAAACCACCCATAAGTAAATAAGACAGTTTTACTGTCTGAATTTTAACACATCTATAAGGGGCTTTTTCACCTTTCCAGTTATACTCAGGAAAATGTATTGTATAGCGTGGGGATCGGGACAAAAAAATTCACAAGTTCTATTTGACCTCGAATTTTTGGATTCAACTCGAACTAGTATTACAAACTGAAGCCAACCCAGTGGCAAACAGTTGTCTAAAATTATTTTTGTGCTGAAGGGAAAATTTTGTTTTGTTGCTGTAAATTGTTAAAAAATATTTCATCTGGCCCCAACAGGTGGGTGTTATTATTTTGTACGACCATGTACATCCAGTAGGAGCTTTTCACAAGTCATCAAATATTGATGTAAGTATAAATGATTTTGTGTGTGTGGTCATCATCGTCACCATCATCAACACCGTTATCATTTTAATCAATCATCACCATTGTCTTTTTCACCATCATCATTATCACCACCACATTACCATAATCATTACCACCATAATCATCATCGTTACCATCATTGTCACTATCATCATCATCACCACCATCATCACCATCATCATTATCATTATCATTATCATTACCATAATTATTACCACCATAATCATCATCGTTACCACCATTGTTACTATCATCGTCATCATCATCACTACCACCATTATGATCACCATCATCATCACCATCACCATCATCATCACTATCATCATTACCACCACCGTCGTCATCACCATCATCAATTTGTTTGAACTTGGCTTTCAAAAAAACATCACACAGCCTGAAGAAGACAGCCTAAGCACTGTCGAAACTTCATCAATAAAAGTAAAAATACGCAGAGTGTTTATAAACTCGACAAGAATAATGAAAAAAGTAATTATGCAGGAAGAATACGTCATATGCACTTCAGTAACGCTATCAGAAAATCTTATCAGTTACCTCACTGTAGATGATTGCTGTTACGTTGTAAATTTGTGAAAACATGTTATTTTTACTTTTTTCCAGATTAAAGCATCGATAAAAGTTCTCCGAGAGCAGCCTCCGGGTAGTGTAGATGGACTTATAAACGCTTTAAGGTTGGTAACAACGATTGTAAGGCATAGGATGATAACGACAGGCAATAGACCCTTTTCACGGTTGGAGCGACACAACGAAATCTTAGATTTATTGGAAAGAAGAATTTACTCTCAAATTTGTCACATTTATATTCGTAAAACTGACACCTTTGAAAGATATAGCTCCTAAATTGACAAAAACCTTAATTTTTGACTCTAAGCATTTTTGCAAGGAACGTCGTATTATGCCTATCGTATTATATCCCACAGAAACATTTAGCTTCAGATATTCACATATTCGGTCATTTTAGGTCACTCTCATCGCAACCTTGCACTTTTGCCATTACTGATGTGGCAAATTTGATGATGAATTCCGTTTACCAAAACACGGAATGTTTTACATGTCACGTTGGCGCGAAAGACTTTTGAACCCGGGGCTACTCCTGGGCTGAAATTGGGGGATCTCATTCTGACTAAAACTTGGGGAACAGCAAGAAATGCAGTCCATTTGCCTTGTTGTCCCAGTAGCGGCAATAGTAGCAGAAAACAACATTTAACAGTGTTAGTTCCTTTGATGACAGATCCAAGCTTCAGCTCTGGAGAAAAAAGGAACGATTGCCGTATCTTTGTAAGCCGAAACAAATTGAAAGAAACAACCGCCATACCTCAAAGGAAACAAAACATCGTGTTTTCAACCCCTGGATATTTCCTGAGAAAGTGTTTCTCTCTCCCCATTTGTAATACGACTCATCGTATCTTGTATTGTTACCTCGCGCCAAATCTTTAATTAGATGCGATTTCCTTCAGACGAAATGAGTCGGCCCACCTCTCGCGCCGCGTTCTCCAGTTTCCTCCCCTCAGCAAAATTAACTTGCATTCCGAAACCTGAGCCGTCGAGCAATTAATACGAGCCACTCCTACATCTATATCTACGTAATTTCATGGTAACGGTTGCCCTTCTCGCCGCGGGATATTGGGAACAGTGTTTTAAAGTAGAAAGTAATCTCTTCAAGTTCAAAGTTTAGCAACAGTAAGTAACAGCGATGGTAATTTCAGTAGTAGAAGAGAAAGTAGTAGTCTTAGTAGTGGTATTGGTAGTAGTAGTGGTAATAGTAGTGGTAGTGATGGTAGTGGTGGTGATGGTGGCGGCTGCGGCGATGGTGTTAACAGGCAGTACTAGCTATAGCAGTGGCAACAATCACAATCGCAGTAGTAGTTGTAACTTTTCAGTAGAGTAATGGCCATGTAGTTACTGTAACAGGGCAGTAGTAGCATTGTGGTTGATGTAGTAGCAGTAGTAGAAGCAGTAATTGTAGTAGCAGCAGCATCAGTTGTTGCAGTAATAGTAGTAGTTGTGATAATTATGGTTGAAGTGGTAGTAGTAGTAGTAGCAGTAGCAGTAGTAGTAGTAGTACTAGTAGTAGTAGCATTGTGGTTGAGTGGGCAGTAGTTGTAGTAGCAGGATTAGTTGTTGCAGTAATAGTTGTAGTTGTGGTTGAAGTTGTATTATGTTTTTTCTTAGGTACACAACGAAACACCTTAACGACGAAAGCACGCCAAAAAACATTCGTGGACTTCTAGTACAAAACTGAGAACTTGGAAGACGTACACACTACTAGAATACCGCAGTGGAAGCTCACGTAAATGTTCCGAGACTGATTTCTGGAACACGGATTTGTCAGAGATGAATGTAAAAAGTGATAAAGAATTAGCAGCTGAAATGGAACAGTGTTTTAAGATTCTGAACGCGAAACATAGTGAACATCGAATTAGTTCCAAAGGAATTTGTAATAAAAACTCTTCCAGTCGGGAACAAGTTAAACATGTGCCAACTGGCTAGGACAACAAAACGACAACATTTTGATGGAGATTCCCAGAAAAAGCATTTTTTGTTTCCGACAGATGAAGAGTTCAAACTCTGACAGATTAAAACATTTTGTTTGATGTAACTACAAATAAAAACGTTACAGTAAATTGGCGCGGTTTATGTACAGACATTTTTTTCTAGAATTCTTCTTAGTTTGGAGTCAGTGGCTACTAGGGAGCTGTCATTAAGTTCATTTAGGAGGGGCCGTAAGGAAAGATAAAAATTTTCCCAAAAATATAAAATATAATTTTGGTGGAGAAACATTGCCCAGCTACTCATTCTTGGATTCTGTGCATATTGAAGTTTGCGATTACCTGATATATAGCGAATACGGTAGCCAATCAGATTAGAGCATTTGCCATAGATAGCGACTAGCTTCCTATTAACACCTGACAGATAGCGAGTACAGTAGCCAATCAGATTAGAGCATTTGCGATAGATAGCGACTAGATTTATGCTAATAAATGTTATATTAAAATTGGTATCAGAAATAGCAAGGGTTAAAAAAGAAGTATGAAAAGAAGCTTTAAATGTAGTTTTACAGTCCATCATTATATTTGCAAAGGTCTCATAGTCCCTCAGAATCTTTACTCATCCAGTTTCATCTCCTACCACGTTTTCTTCTGGCTTTTTGAAAAGCTGGTGCTGATGAGAAACCGGGAATTTTTTTTTATTTGGCCTGCGCTTTACCACTGAGACAGGTTACAGTTTTAGTCGACTTTGTTTTTATTAATACTTTCTGGTGACCTTTAACAAAACTTAGGTGTGTAAAAGAATGAAAAACTACGTCTTTCCCCGCAGTTAATAAGATTATATTT
>JAOCPT020581602.1:0-10552 GCA_026546935.2 Palythoa grandiflora | reverse complement strand
TATTGCAGATGAAGAGCCATTATTGATGGATATGCTGTAATAAAGTCATTATTATTATTATTATTATTATTATTATTATTATTATTGTTATTATTATTATGAGCTATTATCCGTAGCCCTTGCGGGCTGCGAGTCTAATTGTTACGTAGTCGTAACATGTTGCATGAAACTCGCAAAAAACGTTGGCTTAGAGCACACGTTTGCGCACGCGCTTTGCAATCTTTACAAGAATGTAGACCATTGCCAACAATGTTGCGAGTTGTTGCGTTTGTTTGCATGCATCACACAACGATTGCCAGGCAACTGTAAACATTGTTGGTCTAACAGTTTTGGGACTTCTTGTGTCCATTTGCGTGGGCCTTAAGACTTTGAATAGGAAAATATTTGGAATATTAGATTTTCGGACAAAAAAAGGTCCAAAAATTTAATTGTTCAAAAAAATTCAACTTCCGAACATTAGAATGTCCGAAGGTTTTAAATTATGCTTTATTTTGATTACTGCTTTAATATCACAAGATTTGTAAGCCCGGAGCGGTAAGAATGCAATGACAGATTCCTTGAGGTTTGTTTCATCTGTTTGTCCAAAATATGCCAAAAATGAATCCGAAAGTTTTTAGTCCGAAATTTAATATCCAAACGTTTAAGGTCGAAATATTTTCGTAATTAAAGTAAAAAGTTTCTAAATATGTGTCATGTTGGGCAGATTTGAATTTTTTTTAGCCATCTGTACACACAAATACCACTCACCTCGGTAAGACACTGGCCCAGTTCATGAATCAAGCTGGTTATTGACATTACAAGTAAAATGACCTCCTGGGTATATAAAGCGTTAACGCGGCAAATCTATTTGATAAAAACATCACAGTGGAAGTATGTCTCACAAAGAGGGCTTTTAAACTATTTTTGTGTTGCACTCTCGAAGTTGTCAAACTTATCGTTAGGTGGCAAAAAACATGAAAATGATCTTGGTGCATGGTTGGAAGACCTGTATCTTTAATAAATGATCCGAGTAAGAACTGGGCAGGTCAACGGCAATGGAATGCAGAAAGGTGCTAATTGCGATATTGACAAACCGTTAATCTCATTGGTTAAGCTTTGAAAATTAACCATATCTTCATAAGTAAGCTAATTTCTTTCTTTCTAGTTCACTCATTCATTTCTATCTAGTAGTAACATTTTTTTTAATTTAAAAAAATCCATGTGGGGAACATCGAAAATTAAACGGTTTTCATGGCTTTTGTTTTGGAGTCTTGTGATTGGATAAATTATTATAGCACAAAAAAACATTGCTTTAAAATGTAGTTTCATTACATTTTACTTTAAAACTATGTTGTACACAGGTAAATGTATTCTCAGTAAGAAAATCTAAACATTCTGCTGTGGGAAAAGCAAAATGGCGCAGAACAATGGGAGGTAACCAAGTTCTCACCCGGACCATTACTTAAAGAAAAAGCTAAGGTTAGGGATAAAAGATGGCAGGTTTCTAATTCTTGTTTGAAAGAAGAGAAAAGGAAAGAGAGAAAGTTCGTGACAACTGTGGTATGGTGGCACGTGATAACAAAAAAACTGTTCGGTCCGTGACAACTATAGCATGGTGACACAAGACAAAAAGGAAAGTTCAGTCCACGACAACTATAGTATGGTGACACAAGACAAAAAGGAAAGTTCAGTCCGTGACAACTAGTATGGTGACAAGATTGAAAGTTCTGTTCGTGACAACTATAGTATGGTGTCATGTGACAAGAAAAAAAGTTTAATCTGTGACACCTACGGTATGGTGGCACGTGACGAGAAAAAAAATTCAGTCTGTCACAACTATAGTATTGTGAAGCGTGACAAGAAGGAAAGTTCAGTCCGTGACAGCTATGGTATGGTGGTACGTGACAGGAAGAAAAAATCTGTTCGTGACAACTATAGTATGGTGGCACGTGACAGGAAGAAAAGTTCTGTTCGTGACAACTATAGTATGGTGGCACGTGACAGGAAGAAAAGTTCAATCTGTGACAACTATGATATGGTGGTACGTGACTAGAAGGAAAGTTCGGTCCGTGACAACTACAGTATGGTGGTACGTGACAGGAAGAAAAGTTCTGTTCGTGACAACTATAGTATAGTGGCACGTGACAGGAAGAAAAGTTCAATCTGTGACAGCTATGGTATGGTAACACGTGACTAGAAGGAAAGTTCAGTCCGTGACAACTATAGTATGGTGGTACGTGACAGGACGAAAAGTTCTGTTCGTGACAACTATAGTATGGTGGCACGTGACAGGAAGAAAAGTTCAATCTGTGACAACTATGGTATGGTAACACGTGTGTGACAAGAAAGAAAATTCAGTCCGTGACAACTATAGTATTGTGAAGGGTGACATTTATTTTTTCATTGTTGTAAGCTGTATGTTGTCACAACCGCTAGGGAGTACCTTTTTTTCTCTTCTGCAACGCTTAAAACTGCCCAATTTTCATCAAGAAAAAACTGAACGACATAAGTATGTAGTATAGTTGCCATCGACATTTTTGTGGACTCTAATTTCCGGCCTTTTGTTTCAGTATTATTTAGCAGTCAAAGCTTACCACTAAAAACATAAAACAAAATAAAATGAAAGCATGTTTTAAGAATAATACTAGATACATTAAGCAGTGAGGATGGAGACACCGACAACGACGTGAAAGATCACTAGTAAATACAATGAATGCACGTTGGAATGCATCGAGCTGAACACCAGCACGTATTTGTCGCTAAAACTCATTGCTTAAGGTCTCTGATGTCAGTTGTAATAATCGTTGAAATATTGTTTTAGTTAGTTCAGTTCACGTTTAACAATTTGCGTTTAACACATACCCACGGCGGCGGTTCATTTTTCAGCCTATCATTTTGCGGCGCCCAAATGTTGTGTCGACAGCCAATGTAGAGCGACAAAACCACCAAAAAAATAAAGTAGAAGAAGGCTGTCATATACAGGAACGTCAGACCTTCAGATTTCCTGACAAAACAAAAGGGATCTTCAGAAGAGTGAAAAGAACAATTCGTTTTTACTTTCTTCTTCTGAACGATTAGAATAAGAGCTCTCAATTCCTATCAGCTGTTCAGTAGAAATCTAGCTATTATCTATCGCAAATGCTGTATTCTGATTGGCTACCGCACTCGCTATCTATGGGGTGATAGATAGTACCTGTGAGATCCAATATGGCCCTCTACAGTTCCTGACTTCCAATCGTTTTTGAAGACGATTTGAAGCTTCTAATCAGTGACAAAACAATTCAAGATAAAAAAAAACAAAGGCGGTAACAAATTATGGTGTAAAAATTTTTGAAGGTCAAAAAATATTAATTTGAAGACTTAATTTAGACAAGTTTATTCGACAGACTACCGAGCACTTATATACCCGAAAACTGTTTATCATCAACATTGATCGCTTGAAAAACTTAAAACTTTGATTATAAAAAAGTTATCGTAGCTCTGTTGTTTATTCTCCAGAGACTTCTACTAAAACAATTAGAATAGTCACTCTTAATACAGATTGCGAGCTCGTATTCTAATTGTTAAATAGAATGACAAAGGGAAGCCGGATGCACCATCTATTTAACAGATAGATTCCATGTTAGCGTCCGTCTGTTCAGTAATAGATCACAGATGACGTCAAAATGTGCTAAGAACAAAAAAGTTACACATATTTATACTTTATTACTATTACTATTTCTATTATTATTATTACTATTACTATAACTATTACTATTACTTTCACGTTGGAGGGTATCGGGAAAAACAAATCTGAAATACATGACAATAAATTTAACAGTAATAATGCGTTCATTTGCAAGTTAAAAATGGATGAAGTGAAGCTGGCTTGAAATAAATAGTCTTGTCATTTGAAGTTTTAAAACGTGTTAAAATCACGAAAGTTCGATAAAATCTATTTGTAAGTATTGAAATTAATTGAATAATCCTGCTCTGTTTCATCATTTTAGCCCACCAAATTCTCCATTTTATCCCGTAAAATGCGCCACAATGACGGAAAAATGACAGTATTCAAAATAAATACGTAAAAAAATAATGTGATTTTTACACATTAGCGGATGATCTAGGAATTGATTTTTTTAATATTATGCAGTTTCAGTTTATAGGAAAATGCATTGTAAAAGTCAAGTAATTGTCAAGTCTACTCACCACTTGCTGCGCATGAGCTGTGTAGTTAGCGGATGAAACAGCAACAAGGTGGGAAGCTTTGACTCCAGCATAACCTGGTCGTTGAATAACAATATCATCGTCATCATTATAATCATCATCGTTGTAATCATCATCATCATCATTATAATCATCATCATCATCATCATTATAATCATCATCATTATAATCATCATCATCGTTCATTATCATCATTGTAATCATCATCATTATCATCATCATCATTATCATCATCATCATCATCACTTTAATTAATCACTATTACCTTGGGCCCAAAGTAAGTCTCGCCTTTGTCGTTTTTAGCCTCAGATGGTGGAGGATTGAGGTATTGAAAGTTGTAGGTAACCTTTGAACAAAGAGAAAATAAATTAAAACTTCCAGGAACAAAGAAGCTTTTAATCCCACATACAGACGTTTGATGGAAAAGCTGAATTGGCTGAACCTTAGGTTTTCGCAATTTCCCAAAATGTTTTTGACCTTTGTGAAAATTTCTATGTGTCTTGCGAAATGACTTCCGGTGATACCGTGAGACGGCGAGATGACCCGAGTCGGTAGTAGTTTAGTTGGCTCGACAGACTCATGTCGTGTGGTTGGAACAACCCTCGAGTTCTTGCCGTGTGCCATGATTTAAGGGTCTTCCTGGTGCGGTTGCTAGCTTAATCAATAATTTTTGAGTTGTTGAAATCAAAGTCATTGCCGTAAATCTATGCGTGTTTAGCAGCCTTTGATCCCTTGGAGTATTGTTTGATATTTTTGTCTGGTGAAAAGCATCTTCTGGGTTTTTTTTATATCGGATGGTTTGAAGGGGTTTTCCTTTTTTTGATAACTTCGTTGATGCCTTTATACCACCAGACTATTCGATTACGGCCCTTGTCCGCTCAAAGAACATCTTTACTAAGTTTGATGGCTTTACCGCGTTCCCTTCTTGAGATAATATTTTTTTGTTTTTCATTTTCAACTTTTCCGCCCATCCGGTTGTACCCATACCACAGAGAAGCTGGTGAATGTAAATAAGAAACATTTTCGAGGGAAAGCGCGCACACGCTCAAGTGTTTCGCTTTTAGGTAATACCTAAATCTATTTAGTAGAAATCTAGTTACTCTATATCGCAAATGCTGTAATCTGATTGGCTATTGTACTCGTTATCTATTTAACAAATAGGTTCCATGTTGCCGTGCGTTTGTTCAGATGACGTCAAAATCATCGAAGATGACGTCAAAATGTGGCAAGAACAAAAAAGTGGCACACGAGACGATAGCGTCCTCTGTGATCTGTTACTGAACAGACGCACAAAAATGAAATCTGTTCGTTTTATATCATGAAGAATTAAATTTTGTGCGCATAACAAAAATGCGAAGAAAAACTTTGTAATGGCGACGTCAAAATATGGTGTAAAAGTATTTGAAGTTAAAAAAAATCAATTTATAAAGTAGTATTACTTTAACACTGAGTTTCACTCGACAGACTTCCACGCACACCTGCATGCGCACGCGAAAATAGTTTATCATCAACATTACTCGCTTGAATAAATAAAAACTTCTTTATCGATAATTTTCTTAGTTCGCCAGAGATTTCTACTAAAATAATTGGAATATTCGCTCATAATTTCTCTCGGCAATCTTGAGCTTCGCCTTCGTCATCCTATTAAACAATTAGATTATGAGCTCAAGATTTCTGTCGAGATCCGCAAAGAAATTGAAAGCGAATAATCTAATTTTGTTAGTATAATTCTAGTTCAACACTTAAATCTAGTTCAAAACTGAAAAACAAGACAGATTAAAGTTTTTATTAACAATGATAAAAACAGACCACGCCACTCGAGGATGATTAAGAATTATGTGGCATTGTGTTGGTTGTTGTGTGCGCGTGCCTTCATATTTCATTCAAGTTGAGCCAAGCCGATGAGCCCAGTTTGATTACAAAATCAAAGATCAAATGATGCAAAACTGCCATTAAAAGTCTGGTTTCTTAATTTACAAAAAAAGTCAATGACAAAAAACTACTAAGTTTAAAAGGTAAGCAAAGGCTTGAGAGACCAGCACTGCTGGAAGGTCGTTCTGCACATTTGTTGTTGTTGTTGTCCACAATGAATAATACATTCGACTTCTGTTCATATTGTGAAAAACTTTATACCACATTTCATGGCGACTTTTGACTTTTTCCGAATTCTTCACGGACATTTCGAAAACGTGAAGCGGCCGCCATTTTGTTGACAACCGCACTGCTACGCTACCAACCTCGTTCCCAGGGCCCTTTCCTCTCTCGAAACGGAAAGGGCCCTGGGAACAAGGTTCCTAGGCTACTGAATATCATAGATTATTAAATTTTCAACCTCGAATATTGCGTTTCTAGCGTTCTGATTGGTTCACTCAATCTCGGTTATCAGCTCATGTACCGAATGACCTTATATGGAAAGTATTGCCAAGCTGAGAATTTCCAAGTATCGAAGGTTTTAGCTCATCAAATTTAATAAATTTTCACCCTAGTTGGCTACAAATCATCTCATATCCAAGAAGCGCGAATGGAATAATTGTTAAATAGATAGTGCAAAGCGGAGCCAATCAGAGAACGGCATTTGTGATAGAACGCTAATAGATTTATACTAACAGCCGATAGAAATTGCGAGCTCGTATTCCAGATGTTAAATGGTATATTTACTTGCTTCTGAGTTCTTTCTTCGTGTTTTCAGCTCCTTGAATTCCACTAAAGAATGTAAAACAAGATATTTTACAGCCAACGTACCGAAAACTGTGGATCTGTATTTACATGGGGAGAGAATTCTATGCACTTGTCCATTACCATCTGGAAGTGGAGAAAAACGAGTTGTAAGTGAAATCCGTACCATAAGGTCAATGATGCTTTTAATCGATAATATTTAAGCTTCACTAAGGCTGATTTGCTTGTGTTTTACCGGTTGAGCAAAATTAACTGCCTGCCATACACTGTGACCGAGGTCTTGAACAAGCTGCCGACGCCAAAGGCGATGAATACATGCTAAATCTTAGTAAATCTTCGGCAGTGTTAAGAAATCTTCGAAAATGATAAAAACATTTTTTGGCCTCGAGCAGCATTTTCTAGACTTCGGTCACAGTTTTTCACCATACGGACCTCCCATCTAGTGAATAACATATATACATGTCTCATTTAGTGGTAGAAAATTCCTATAAAAAACTTCAGTGTTCCGTTGAATACAGTGGAACCTCGCCTTACGACTCCCTCGTTATTAGATGATGTCCAAGTTTCTTGTATTGAAATGAGTTTCTATATACATTAAGAACTTCACAAATGTTCATTCTTTTAAAGAAGAGCTCAAAACGTTTTTTTAAGATTTTTGTTGGTTTTAATAAAAATGATTTTACATTACCTATAACAATTTGTAACTTTTAATTTCTGCTTAATCAATCTATATTGTTAAGAGCTTTTAGGTTTCTTAAGAAAGAGCGCTATAAAAACATTTTATTATCATTCTCATTGTCATTGCCATGATCATTATCACTGTCATTGTCATTATCATTTTATACAGGCTATAGTGATCCTAGATGTGAACGTCAAACTAAGTATTTAATGGGGTAAAGACTAAAGTCCTATGCACATACATTGACCTACACACTTACCCTTGCAATACAAGGCATTTTCTCGATCAGTCTTTTCATTGGGCTAAACCCATCAAACTTCCGGTTCTTAAATGCATCACGCCACCTGTTACAATTCGTTTAGTTTATTACTAAATTTACAAAAAACTGTATACTTATATGTTACTCATACAAATAACAAATATTTTTAATATTTTATAAGACTTATACACAATTATAACATCGACTCGACTTCGCTTCAACATAATAATATGTCCCTCAAGTGGCTAATATGCAATGAACTAAAAATTTTTAAAACATCTCCTTAACAGAAACATTTAATTTTACCATCTCATTTATGTGTTAAATTATAATTCATATAAATTCAAACATGTTCCCCATATAGCTGATGTGCATTAAAAAATGATACTAATAAATTTTCCTCCAGTGGAGGTTTCTTTCTTAAAGCCTTCTGGTTTCTGGATTCCTCCTCGCCGCGCTAACACATATGATATATAGAGAATAATACATAGGCGCGCGGAGATATGGAATTATTTTCGAGTGTTCAAATTGGCTACGTATACGGAAAATCTTCGAAAATCATCGGAACTATCCGACAGTTTTCGGAAATCTACGAAAAGCTTCGGAAATGTGGAAAAAGCTTTTCTTATGCATTCATGGATTTTTGAAAATCTTCGGAAGTGTTCGGAAATTTTTGGAAGTACTTTAAAATCAATTTTTAAGTAATTTCGCGTGTTTTGAAAATTTTCGGAAAATCAAGGTCACTGATTGGCTGAAAAGTGATATTTACACACGTAAAAATATCGTATTTTTACGTGTGTTTAGATACGACATTTCTCAGTGGCAGAAAACCTTATAAGACACTCTTCTTTATATAATAAATTACTTTAATACATGTTAGATCATGCAGCAGGAAAGTGACACACAAAGGTATTGTTATGTAAAAAATGAAAAAATCCGCCTGCCCGCATGGAACCTTTTATCTGGATAGCTCTAGGATGATAAACTAATATTTATTTTTATGGGACCTAATACCAAGTACTTTTCTCACTGGCCGAGAATCTGGGGCGAGCCAGGCTTACCTCGTTCTGATGTGCTGTGTATCGCGTGCAAGATGGTGGAACAAAGCAATGACGCGGAAAATGTGAACTGGAAGAAGGTCAAGAAACTACTGTCAGTCCCAAGACTAGAGGAAGAAGAAAAACACCGTACCAATGTTGGCTTAGCCTTGTAGTTTCTTCATTTTTTAAAAATATTTCCTAAATCTCAAGACCCAAATCTCAAGGTTTTTTTAGGGAAATTTTTGAGACTTCAAGGTTTGGCAGACCTTGGAAGGTCTGAATCCACGTGGAACTGTTTTTGTCTAAAAAATTTTACAAGCAGACATCGCTACAGAATGCGTGTGGGCACCCAAGGTCTACGGCCGCTCAGGTTTAGAAAGTTATTAACAAAGCTGAAGGATGTTTTAAACTGCCTCAAAAAGGAAACAGTAAACGATAGTCTAATGTTTTTTTTCTTGACTGTGTTTCAATAGTCTCCTCCGCAGCCGTTGTTGGTTGGGACGTACTCTGCGAACAGAGCCACTGTTTCTTCCCCGCCGAAAAGCGAGAGAAAAAAATGGCGGAGGGGAAACAGTGGCTCTGTTCGCAGAGTAAAATAGAAAATGCGCCAAGCGAACGAGACATTTTCAACAGATGACGAAACTCTCATTTTTAAGCTCTCTTGTAAAGATGTTGCGTTAAATATAAAACGTTTTACAATTGGCAAAACTACTGCCGATTTTTTTAACTCTCAGCTGACTGAGAAAAAAAGTCAATGGAAACTTACAACAACTCCGTTACTTTTAGTTCTCACGGATATACTGTGGAAAACCCACACAGTATTGACACAATTACAGTAATTACAGCTATACTTCGAAAAAGGTTGACACCTGAAATTATAGTTTAAAATACTATGACCGAAACGTACTATGGGATTTCAAAAAAGCGTTACCATTGACAGTACAGTACATTTATGTCACGGCGCGTGTTTTGGTTATCGGAATTGCTTTGCTATGAAACATACAAAGTGGAATTACTTTTGTCAATGAGCCAAAACACAGTTTCCCTCGATCACGGCGTTGAATACCGTCAACCTTTTTCGAAGTGGCTGTATATATATTGCAGTGTTTGCTTTTCTCTCTTGTAAAACAAGTAAAGTAAAGCAGTTTTGGAATTGTCGATAACTCTTTTATTTTAGCTTCTAATTGCAGTGATTCTGGGCAACAACGCTCAATGATGATTATTGATGAATTACAGTTTTATCGCAGTGGTTGCGTCCTTCTTCTTCACCGAACTCAATTCAATCCGGCGAGGTGATAGCACAGTCTAATGATAGTTTATACATCGTGCTATCGTCGCACCGAACTCAATTCAATCCGGCGCGGTGATGGCACAGTCTAATGATAGTTTATACATCGTGCTATCGTCACACCGAACTCAATTCAATCCGGCGAGGTGATAGCACAGTCTAATGATAGTTTATACTTCGTACTATCGTCGCAACGAACTCAATTTAATATGGCGCGGTTATAGCACGGCCTAAGAACGGGGGCGATTAATACATCGCATCAACACCGCACCAAAATCAGTCGCCTGCCAATAAGTGTTGTTTTGTGCCGTTTCAAATTTACTTTAGTAGGACATAAATAAATTATTTTGCAATTGAACGCGACAGTTTCGCACGATGTATGAAATTAGCCGTGCTAACACCGTTCCGCACCGTCAGATTGACCG
>JAOCPT020581554.1:0-10553 GCA_026546935.2 Palythoa grandiflora | reverse complement strand
CTGGAGGAAACAGCTTACGCCAACAGTCACGAGTGACGCTCAGCTCAGCTGTTTCCTCTAGTGTGCGCCGGGCTTTAGTATTGTATGTACAGAAAGTTGTTTTTGTTGGCAGTCTGCCATCTCCAGACAAAACAGTAATTGTTTCGGAAGAAACAAAGTTGTCAGAATGTTCAGGAGATCTGTCTGCTTTAAAAAACCTTATGATTTTATATTATATTCTGAATATTCAGTATCCTAATAAGTGTTTAAACTCGTTTATGTGTTTAGAGAGCTGTATTATGCAAGTACCAGTGACAACAGCCCTTCCTAAAAGGGTTGTCACCTTTATGAATAAAATTAATTAAACAGGGATGAAAAAAATTGTGATAGTAATCTTTGATCATGCTGATTAGAAACAATTTTCAAGAATCCAATTAAGTCTAAAAAAAAGCATACTCAACCTTGATTGTTTGTTCTTTTATATAATTGAGGTCTTCAAAACTACTAATTAATTAAATTGTTTTTTTCATGCCTGGTTCAGTTTCTTAGCAAAAACCTTAGTATTGTATGTACAGAAAGTTTTTTTTGTTGGCAGTCTGCCATCTCCGGACAAAACAGTAATTGTTTCGGAAGAAACAAAGTTGCTAGAATGTGCAGGAGATCCATCTGCTTGAAAAAATCTTATGATTTTATATTATATTCTGAATATTCAGTATCCTAAAAAGTGTTTAAACTCGTTTATGTTTTTAGAGAGCTGCATTATGCAAGTACCAGTGACAACAGCCCTTCCTAAAAAGGGTTGTAACGTTTATGAATAAAATTAATAAACAGGGATGAAAAAAAGTGTGATAGTAATCTTTGATCATGCTGATTAGACTCAATTTTCAAGAATCCAATTAAGTCTAAAAAGAAAGTATACTCAACCTTGATTGTTTGTTCTTTTATATAATTGAGGTCTTCAAAACTACTTATTTAATTTTTTTTTTCATGCCTGGTTCAGTGTGAAATATCTTACATTTAATCCCAGTCACTGAGTGATTAATATTATGCCTTGCCTTGTGGTTTGTATGAAAATAATAAAAGCAATACAAAGTATTGACATCTGTGACCCGTTTTTTATCTACAGTATGATTTTAATGTCAGTTTACAACACATTTCTGCGTATCGTACATGAATTTCTTTTGTAAATTCAGTCGTTTTGTTGTAAAACAATAAATCTGAAGTAAATTTGTTGCACAGTGGTGGTGTTATTAGAAAAATAAATTCTGTAAAATTACTTACCTCTTTTTTTGCAAATTTACATTACAAAATTCTGTATTCTACGAACAGATCACTTACATAGTTTTGCAAGTAATTTTATATATTGTAGGGTAAATTTACAAGGTCGCTTTCGTAAAAGCACAATATTTTCTGTAAGGTTACAGTATGGAGCCAGTAATAAAACAAATTTATTGCTGTATAGTTACTGTAAACTTTTGTTGTAAATTTACATTACGAAATTCTGTATTCTACGGACAGATCATTTACATAGTTTTGCAAGTAATTTTACATATTGTAGGGTAAATTTACATGGTCGCTTTTGTAAAATCACAATATTTTCTGTAATTTTACAGTATGGAGCCACTAATAAAACAAATTTATTCCTGTATAGTTACGGCAAACTTTTGTTGTAATTTTACATTACGAAATTCTGTGTTATACAGACAATAGATTTACATTGATTTTGACTGTAATATTACGTTTTTAGATTTAGTGTGTACAGAATGCTTGGGCAAATGAACCCAGCATTAAGCGGCGTTCATGCAGGGAGCGTTATCATGTCATGATGAAACAACAGAAAGATGATAATGCAGCTGCCCTGAGAATGAAAGACAGTTTTCTGTTTTCCAAATTGCCCAGAAATAACCCCCGACCCTGAGCGAAATTTAACCAGAAGCTTTATGTCTATTTTCTGGAATCAAACGTTAAAGTGCTACTGATGCGAAAATAATTCTAACAAAAAAACATTTTTAACATAAGTCAAGTATTTGGTAAAGATGGTCGACAATTTTAAAAATTTGCTGTATATGTGGCTTTTTTTTGGGCCACAAATTTTGAATGGCCGAGCCTGCAAAACTCAATGGCCTACCGCAGAAGTGACATCACATGGTTTACTCGCTTGGCCCTCAAGTTCAGATGCGTTAAAGAAATTAGAATGTCTGCAGCAGAAGATTCGGATTCTTCGTTAAACTTCATACTTTTATCGAATGTTTCAGAGAGCGAAATAGAAGGAGATTTCTTGGAAATTGGCGGCATAGTTGAGCCTTATATGCTATAGGTTTGAACCTTCAGCATCTGAAGGTGACAAAGACCCGAAAACGAACAGGAAGAAGACAGGTTAACTCCAGCTATATGGGAGGCCCGATCTTAAAATCAAAGAACAGTTGATACATGGTCAGGATAACATGTTTTTTAGTCAGAAAGTGGTAATCTTTTTCTTTTGTTGTACGTAGTCATCACCGATGTAAAGTTACGGCTCTATCTGCTGACAACATGTTTCATTTCCTCCAATTTAGGTGCAAATATGGAAACTGCAAAACTGAATTGCTCATGAATGCCTTCATTTCGTTTCTGCCAAGACGTAGATCCCATTATGGCAAAGTTTTCCTTCAAAGGCATTCAAAACAATTGTGTTTTGGAGCACCCGGACTTCAAAGCTATGATAAACGCCACTGTGTTGGTGCAAGTTTGTCCACTAATGAAGGATAAGGACAATAGCTACAAACTCTGAGTGCGAAGAATGAGTATGTATATTTGTGTATAGAAATATTTGGTTTTGGTTTTATATCAACCTCCGTTCCACAAAGAAAAACGTTGGTAAAATTTCGACACTAACCCTTTCATTATTTTTACATGCAATCGATAACTGAGGTCATAAATGTATATTTTCAAACACTTGGCAAATGGGGGCAACTACTTTTTGTTGATGATTTCACAAAATAAATATATTTAGCTGCAATGGTTGCCTCGTTTCTTCTGTCTCTGCAATGCCCTCCATCTATATATTTTTTTTCAAACTCCTGCTCAAAATTTTTTTGAAAAGCCCGAGTACAAACACTACCACAGCCCTAAATTATATTATCGTAAAAACAACTCGGTAATAGACTTGAATCAAACAGGCTGAAGGGATTGCTAATTTAGGGTAGCAAATAAATATTTCCCAATTTTTAACCTACTTCGCTTAATGAAATATATTTCCATTTTTTTTTTGCTTTGTTTTTGAATCTAACATATCTAATTTTAAGTATTATTTCGTTGAGATACATGGATAACATGAATAAGGACACTAATCTATTTCATACTCATCTGCTATTTATCTTATTTTTTGGGATCTTAATTATAAATTTCAAGGGCTCCAAAATGCCAAAAGTTTCGATCAAGAGCTGGACACTGTTTAAAACTTCTTACTGATGTACCCTGATTCACTGACAAGAGAAAGCGATGAAGATTCCAGAATAGCAATCATTTTGTAAGCAAAAAGTTTAAAGCAGAGAAACAGATAGGAATACGATATATTACTTATACTTGTTTTTTTTTACTGTTAGGTAACACAGCCAAAATCAAAAACAAATAATTCGAAGGGCACTACAAGTAAAGAAAGCAAAAAATCAAGAAAGATTTTGAAATTACAAGGAACAAAATAGAGAGAAATTCAACAGAAGACAAGAAAGGTATAGGGCAAAAAATGTCAACAGAATTTAAGAAAGTTACACGTAAACAGTTCAAATTTAAGTTAGAAGCAGCAGCGAAAAGAATCGACACACTATCAATAAAATAACCCTAACCCTAACCCTAACCCTAATTACAGTCCTGTGCGGGAGGATCTTGCTACCCGAACTTTGGATTGGCTAAATTCCTAGAATATTTGGCCGATTGAGTTCAAACTTGGTGGGATCAAGCTTAAGGTCAAGGTCTTCTGTCCATAGAAATTTCAACGTTTAACCTCTGTCGGGAAGGAAGTTATGGACGTTTTAAGTTGTTAATGTAGCATCTTCCTGCCTACGAGGTTATTGATGAATATAAGAGGTATAAAAACCAAACCAAGTTTAGGTTGTTGGTATCCTGTAGTGCTCTTCATGTGTGTCTTACCTAGGCTTACCCTCGACCTCGTTCTAAAGATATCGAATTTTGAACAAAATTTGATAATGCGGGTATATTTCTACACAAGGCTTTCAACCTACTCATTTTTTGGGCTTAAAATCAAAGTGACAAAATCTCTATCGAAACGCATAAAATCAAAAGTAATAAAGCTTAAGAGCTGAACTTGGTAGGATTATTAAGCAACCCTTCCTACGCTTGCACAAAAAGTTTGGGTTTGATTGGTCAAAGGGCAAAGTTCACAGGTCAATTTTTCTGAGCAGGGTGAAAATGTGGCAAAATCCTCCCAACGCGGTTTGAGGTCTTCGGTACAAGTTTTTCAAAATCCAAAGATACCATCTTAATCTACTCCGCAAGGGCTTTAATCTAAGACATAGTTCGTTTTTAAACCTCTTACCGTTTTGGAGTTATCGTTCAAAAACGAAAAACTTGGTGGCAAAATCCTCCCAAGTTTGACACCACTCCACGCCTTAACTAAGCAAGCTACAAACTTCAAATTTACACACAATGCAGATCAACGCATATGTAAGGAAAAGAAAAAGGTCCGATTTAAAAATCTTTAATACTCTTGAATAGATAACATTTTTCCCATCAAGGGTGTAGGAAATTTCTTGATAAATCTTAAAATACGTTACTTGTAATAAATCTTTCAAAACTTCTCTGAATGAACTGAAATTCACGCATATTATGTAAAATTGCACGAGAAACACGAATCTGAAGTCAAAAGAAGACATTTCTAAAGCCTTATAGTCTTTTTTTCAGTTTTTACCGAAAATCAAGGAGACTTAGAACCTCTATAACTTTCAAAGTATAAAGTATTTAACGCTCAAACTTGGTAGGATTGTAGACAAACACCGTGGCATTTTTTGACGTAAAAATTACGTTTCTAGGGGCAACTGGTGACAGGTCAAATTCAAGATACATATTTTTCTGCCTAAAAACTGCCAAAAAAGACTATAACAATTTAGAAATCTCTTGTTTTGACTCCAAATTCTTGTTCTTCGTGCAATTTTACATAAGATATGTAATTTTGAGCCAAATCGGAGAACCCTACCGATCTCGGTGGATCTTAAGGTAAGATTTTTAGGGTAAAACGTACCCCAAAAAGAATAAAAAACATTCATAAAATGAAAACTATAAGATGTTAAAAAAACTTGGCACAGATTAGCGTCTTATTGTTGCACATGCGTGGTAGAAAAATCAGCGTTGTCGTTGCTATGGTTACGGATTTATAAGCAAAAAACCTGAAATTCACCGAAATTCTAGGGGTCTCAGATTTGGCTCAAATTGACATATTTTATGTAAAATTGCACGAGAAACACGAATCTGAGGTCAAAATCAGACATTTCCAAATTCTTGTAGTCTTTTTTGGCAATTTTAGGCGAAAAATGGGAAAAAATCCATTTTGACCTGTCACCATGGCAACATGGTTGCCCTTAGCAACGGTATCGATACGTCAGTAAATAGCCAGTGTGTTTGCACATGCGTGGTAGAAAAATCAGCGTTGTCGTTGCTATGGTTACGGATTTATAAGCAAAAACCTGACATCCACCAAAATTCGAGGGGTCTCAGATTTGGCTCAAATTGACATATTTTATGTAAAATGGCACGACAAACACGAATCTGAAGTCCAAAGAAGACATTTCCAAATTCTTATCGTCCTTTTGGCAATTTTTAGGCGAAAAATGGGAAAATCTCCATTTTGACCTGTCACCATGGCAACATGGTTGCCATTAGCAACGGTATCGATACGTCAGTAAATAGCCAGTGAGTTTGGCTATAATTCTACTAAGTTTGAGCGTTGAACATTTTACAGTTTAAAAGTTATAATTGTCCAAAGTCTCCTTAATTTTGATTGGTTAACATTAGATATGACGTCACAAAATTTATATCATTACAAACTACAATTCCTGGCCTATCTGATTGTTCCATTAGTTTGGCAAAACTATTTAATGCTGATTCTACGTGGAGCTTTGAAGAGGAACACATTAAATTACATAGCTTGTGGTGTGTGGTGCGGGGACTATACTTTGTCCTTTTTCAACTGGCAGTAGAGTTGAGGTGAGGAAATTTTTGAGGTCCTCAATGATTTATAATTTATGACGCAAGCGGGGTTTATAGCCAGAAACAAAGTAGCACAGTCTGTAAATAACATGAAAAGGAACAAATATTTTAATGTTTTAAACTTTTTTGTTTTTGGTAAGAAATTTAATGAATAATTAAACATTTTAATTAAATATGCATGCTAAGAAATGATTACAACACAATTTCAAGAAATTAGCCGAGCAACGTAGGACCAAACCAATGTTACCAAAAGAAGCCTTAGCCTATACGGATTAAAATGAGACCAAATTTTCATAGTTATACGTTTAGGTTGACAGGGGGGGGGGGCAGTTTCTTACTATTTTCCAATTTAACGAATTCCTTTCATACCAGACTGAGTTTGGAGGAAAATCTTGTACCGGTTGAACCATTGATTGCTAAGGTACCTTTCATGAAAGTTTGAACCAAATCGCCCAAAAAGCCTTGAAGTAATAAGCGTTTCCAATTTGATCAAAGATGGCGGACAGTAACTTTACGGTCGCAAAGCACTGTGGGTAAAAGATTAACGGCTATATCTCCTTAACTACTGATTCTACACTAACCAAATTTGGTATAGAGGTACACAGTAACTTGACCTTTCTTCTCTTTGCAGCGATTCGATTTCTGAAGAAAATTATTTGGGGAGCTGGCACTTTCTTGCTATTTTCCAATTTAACGAATTCTTTTCATACCAGACTGATTTGGGAGGAAAATTTTGTATCGGCTGAACCATCGATTGCTAAGGTACGTTTCATGAAAGTTTAAATCAAATCGCCCAAAAAGCCTTGAAGTAATAAGCGTTTCTAGTTTGATTGGTTGGTAAAAAACTTGGTATTTTTGTTTTTTTAGGATTTTGGATGCGAAAATGACTTCTAGAAGTCAAAGATCTCTTACGAAGAGGGATCGTGGTAGATTCTGCCAGAAGTTCGAAGAGTTTGCAAGAAGAGGAGCTAAGGAGACGAAGGTAATGCAGTCAGAATACACATTTATTTTTGAAATTCTTCTTTTTAAATTGTCAATTTTTTTATTTTTTATTAATTTTTTATATTTTTTTCCTAAGGTTATGAGATTGATTAAACAAGCGTTGAATGAGGACGACGAGGAGGCGGCAAACAAACTTGGGGTTATCGATCGGTTGGTAAGTTCTATTGTCATATTGTTTGGGGGTATATTTTGACAGAATAAAACAAATTTCGTTTCAAAACCTTGTCTCGTTCGGGAGATATTTAAGAACCAAGTTGGGTGGCAAAATCCTTCCAACAAGGGAAAAAAGTCTATAAAATCAAAACTATTAGAGGTTAAGAACCTAAATTTTGTACACAGTAGCTCTTTGTCATTGCGCATTTGTGGTAGAAAATTCAGCTTAACCGTAGCTATGGTTACCGAATTATTGCCATGGTAACGGAGTTTTTTTAAAAAGATGTTTTTTGATGTATTTTTACAGGTTCAAAAATTGTGGAAAGAATATTTGAGGTTTAGAAATGAAATTTGTTTTAGATTAAAGATTAAGGATAGACAAACAGGATAAAATTAATTTGGTTTCAAATCCTTGTCTCGTTCGGGAGATATTGGGGTACCAAGTTGAGTAGTAAAATACTCCCAAAGAGGGAAAAAAGTCTACAAAATCAAAACTATAAGATGTTAAGAAGCCAAATTTTGTACACAGTAGCTCCCAGTCATTGCGCATTCGTTGTAGAAAAATCAGATTAGCCGTTGCTATGGTTACCAAGTTATAGATGAAAAACCCATTTTTAAGCCAGTATATCTTTAAATCTTTAATAGAATATGTATTTTAATTCAAAAGCCTGAATATTCCTTCACAAAAAAGCAGTTATTGTGTAGAAGGTATACCAAAGGGGATTATTTTTTCAAACTTTAGGTGGATCTCGAATATACTAGGGTAATGACCTTTGACCAAGTAGCAGCAGACTATAAAGAGGCTGTCACATATTATAGTGCTGTTGAGGCGCTGGGTTTAATAACGGTAAAAAGGCTTGCGAAGAAGCTCAGCAGGTACGCCCAGTGGGTGGCCCAGCACATCCACCGCAAACAGTTCAACGAATACACAATGATAGCAAACCAGGAGGACACCCTGGACTTAATGGACAGCATGGTTACAGACCTGCCCCTACAAACACTTTGGGACGACTCGGACACAGAATCAGAAACGGACGAGGAATGTCCAACGGTAAAGGAAAAAAAGGATTCCCCACCAGGAACGGCTAAGGACAATGCGACCGGGACAACCAGAAAACAACACAGTAAAGAGGAAAAGAAGATACCATCAATCTGGAAAAAAACGGACAGCGAAATGGAAACGGACTCAGAACCGGGATTCAGGATTACAAAAAGAAAAGCTAAAAGAATTGACCCAGGAACGGACACGGACAACGAAAGCAGCCCAACTACTAAGAAAAAGAAGAAGATACAAGACACCGGAACGGACACGGGCAACGAAAAAAAGGACACCCACAAAAAACAAGAGAAACCAGAGGATAAAGGAACGGACAGTAACTCTCGCCGACGATTTAAATGTCCATCGGAAGGGTGTGAGAAATTGGTTATAAACCCAAAACGGCATATCCAGACCCATGTGAAGGACGGCATGGTGCTGTCAAGTGATGTTGGCAAAGTCGTACAGGTGATGAAGAATGGGAACGAGGTGAGGGGGCCGACCCGAAGGGAAAAGAATAAGGAATACAAGGGGAAGCCCAAGAGGTGGTGCCCACTTTGCGACCTCGTTACGTATGAATTATACAAGCACCTGCAGCACCAGCACGGAAAAAAGACCAACACTGCAGAATATCAAACCCTCATCTGTGCTGTCGTCCCTTACAAGGGCCTGGCAGAAATGAAAAGGTTGGTCAGGAGGACGAAGGTTAAGGAAAGTAAGGTGGTGGAGGAGGAGGAGGTTGCAGGGCCGTCGACGATGGAGATGGTGGTCGAGGTTGTGGGAAAGAAGAAGGGGAACGTTGTTGAGGGGAAAAAGCAGCAGGAGGGTGGGGATGACATGTCATCCAGTGGTGACAGTAGTAGCGATGAGAAAGTTGACGCCAACTATGTGCCATCAACAACTACGGCCTATTTAATGGCAGAAACCTTCCAGAACCACCGACAACACTGGCTTTGCAGTTTCATGAGCTACCTTAGGAAGCCTGACTCAGGATATCACACCCCCAAGACCCAACTACAGCACGCAGGACAAGTCAAGGCCATACTGGATGATATTGATCCTAATGGTGAGGGAATCGACATCCTCGCCGAAGATGATGGGGACGTGGTATGGTCCAAATGGCTTGTTCCGAAGTTGGAGATGGAAAAGAAGGCTCCTGGCACCCTAATATCTTATCTAACCAGCCTTGAGCGTTTTTATAACGTCCAAGAAACAGATGTTGACTACCATGCCTCAACTCAGCAAAAAGACGGAGCTAGTGTTCGAAAAGATGATTCCCTGCCTAAAACGATGGCGCTCTTATGTCAACTCTGCCACTCAAAGTCGCCAAAATGAACGTTATTTACAAGAGTGCGACACCATCTTGACGGAGGAGGACGTGGCCCGTTTGAAGCAGTCGGAACCTTACAAAAGCGGCACCTCGGCATTCATCCTAGCAAGGAGAGGCATGCGCCTAACACAGCAACAGTTTGCGGCCGCGAGTGACCTTCTCTTAGTGGAACTGGCATTGGCAACTGGAACAAGACCAGCACCGCTCGGTCATGCCACCTTAAATGACTACACAAAAGCCAGTGTCAAAAATGGAAAGATGATCATCCTTGTGGCAAAACATAAGAGAGCTACGGACGGTCCGGCAATTATAGGATTGGATGCCACAAACCAAGATCTGATGAAAGTGTACGTTGAGAACATACGACCTCAGTTTGCTGTGGAAGGGGAAGAGCATCTCTTCATAAAACAGGACGGCGTCGGTTTCCCTGATGGAACGATCGGGCAGCGCCTCTCTGCCTTTTTTGAAAAGAGTGGCGTAACCCAGGGCAAAAGAGTGGGGCATACGTCAATAAGAAAATTTATTGCCACGAAAACACAGGAACTTGCCCCCGACTCAGCCGATACCGTTGCAAAAGCAATGAGCCATTCTCGCCAGACCGCCAAGCGAAGTTATGTCAGGAGCGAACTTACATCTGTTGGCGCTTCAGCCATGGAAATCATCGCAAAGGTTACTTCCCCCAGCGTAGCTGGCAGCACCTGCAGCAGTGGCAGCGTCATTCCCCCTACAATAAGGAAGGACACTATTCCTAATCCAGAACCTATACCATCTTCCTCCGTGGGTGACAAGGACGGTGACTCCGTCAAACTGTTCAGTGAGAATTCGGCCTCTGACTCATTGGTGAGCGGATGG
>JAOCPT020581468.1:0-10554 GCA_026546935.2 Palythoa grandiflora | reverse complement strand
AGTAGTAGTAGTAGTAGTAGTAGTAGTAGTAGTAGTAGTAGTAGTAGTAGTAGTAGTAGTAGTAGTAGTAGCACTAGCAGCAGCAGCAGCAGCAGCAGCAGCAGTAGTAGTATAAATATTACATGGGGGGAGAAAAATATAAAAACGGCCTTAAAAATCACAATTTATCCAAACAATAATTTGGATAAAAAAGGATAAAAAGCAAAAAAGCACAAAAAAAAAATTCGTTGGTTTCTGTGGGACTCGAAAAGCTTGCGGCTCGCTTCGATTAACAACCGCAAGAGTGTAGTCTGGGCATGGGCGGCCTGTGTTGGGAGTATTTATGTACTTTTGTTTTTGTCTAAAAGTGTTATTTAGAAACAATAGAGGTTTTTACATCAATTTCATTTAAAAGACAAGAACATCAATTATTCATGAGCGAACTCATCAACCGAGTTTTTAAAACACTATATTAAACTTCGACTTTGTTTTAAAAATTATATAGCCTTGATTTTCTCAGCTTTCTTAATAAATACGAAATAGAAATTCGGGTGCAGACAAAGACATGATGTCTTTCATATCTTTCTTATATGTTTTCCATCGAGGCAAATATTTACTTAAAGAACAAATTAGCAACGCGTATAATTAATGCTTTCCAAAGCCAATATCAAAATTCTAGTGGAACGAAAATTGGACTTTGTGATGATTGTGTAAATCTCAGAGCGAAATTAAAATATTGGTTTTTAAATCACTGAAAGCCTTGACCAAAGCAGTCAAATTTCAACCAATCGTAAGATGGCGATCAATATCTGATAACATAGCACATCTCCGCGGACAATTATACACATGAAATTGAAAATGTTGGTTTTGCATGTATGACAGTATAATTTTATTTGCTAAGGATATCTTTATATGGGTTTGGATTTGTCTCGGGTTAGTGTAAGGTTTGGTGAATGTAATGCAGTGAGAATTTAAACTCGCCTTGATACGCCTAAGGCTAAACGAGGGCTTTTAGATCTCAGTTCGAGATAAACGAACTGAGTCTGCAAGTTTTTGATAAACAGGAGGTTTTTTTCTTTGTTTTCAAAACGAATTCTCATAAAGATCACGCATTTAATAAGCAAACTCAAAGAGCAGATTCAAAGAAGAAAGAAACTTCCGGACTTAAAATGGCTTTATCTTGCAAGTTTGTTGGCCTGGTAAGTTAATTTGAAAGCTTTACTAATAACAAAGCAAAACGTACGTGGTGCTATGATAAGTGTCAAATCGAAGAAATCTTGTAATATTATGCTGTTGTTGTTGCCAAATAATTTTCCTTCTGGTTGTTTCTAGTCGGAGAAAAACAAATACAATTTTTTTTCTTCGTTTTTTTAAAACGTTCAGTAAAATATATAGATCTAGACTTTCCGGTTAGGTGCGAGCAAAAGCCTAACTAACTTGGGTATCATTGCTGCAGTTTTTTCCCCACGCTGTGTCGCGTTGCTCTTACCGCGGAAAGTGAGAACGTATATTTTATTTAAAAGAAAACAACACTTGTCGAGTTTTGATTTTTTTTTTTCTATTTTTACCGCTCTTTAGTGTTTTAAAGAGTAAAATCGAGAGCAAAATTAGCAGCGTAATAATTGGGCTCAAATATTTCAATATGCAAAAAACCTTGATCATTTGCAGACATTAGATTACAAATCGCCATTAACCCCTCGTTGTTTTAGCCGCGGCAAATTTATACAAAAAACTTTTGTTACCTCAAAATTAGCACTTAAGATTTGAGTAGTGATTGAATAATTACGTGTTTGTGACCCATTAATTCGTAATGGTTTTAAAAGAAATGGAAAGTTTTTTTCGAAAGAAAAAAAATATCCTCCATCACAGATTGCTCTTGCTAGCTTCCAGCCTGGCGAAGTAAACCAAACATTTCAGTATTACACGTTGAAACTTTTAGCTAAAACTTGTGTGCAACAACGATGCGAAACAAGTTTCACTAGGTGTTGCACCGTGTAACAAAATCGGTTTCGTGAAACTTTTTTGAATTTCCGTTGCGAGACAGGTTTCACAAAAAGTAGAACTGCATTCTGCTTTTGCAACACTTACAGTGGTCGTGGTCGTAGGAGTTTCAGCTAAAAGTTTCAACGTGTAACACCGGCTTAATATAGTCATTCATTTTAACATTAATCAGGAAAAATTTGTCATTATACAATCAGAACAAAATTTGAAATTGATAAAACCAAAAATAGTCCGGGCCGATTTGTTTTTTTTTTAATTTAAAACATAATCCGATATGTCGGTACCAACTTGTGTATAATCTATAAATGCTTTTTCTGCTTTATTTTTGGTTATTAGTTCTCCGACTGCAGTTTATCGGAATATTGGCCGTATTTATCCAGAAGGGCAAATTATTTGTCTGAGACAGCTTTTTCGGCTGGCCTGGGAAAAACCGAAACGATCAAATGATAAATGGCCGTATATGTCTAGAGTTAGAAAGACGATTGACTTGACTGAGAAGAATTACTCGTTTTGATAAATACGGAGACGAACTAAAAAGTCGCAATTAACAGAGCCATTTTTGTTCGCCCGTTCAGTGCGTCTCCCATTTAAGGCCCTGTTACACCGCACAATTTTCTCAGCAACTTGCTCGCAACGGCATTGCGTAACGGCATTACGTAACGGCATTACGCAACAGCATTGCGAGACAAGTTGCTGAGAAAATTGTGCAGTGTAACATAGGTTGTCTCGCAATTTTTTTCTGTTGCTCAAAGCGTTGCACGAAGTAGAACTCAAGTCTACTTTTCGCAACGTATCGCAGCAACTGACAGCACCATTGCACAGTGTATCACGTCTCCAGCAACTTTACTCGCAATTTTACGGCAGTTTTTTTCCAACAGCGCTTGTGCACACTTCTTGTTTCATTCCATAGAGCTCTGAGTATATTGCAAGTTGCTGAGATCGCGTTGAAGTGTAACACCCTGCTTCGGCAACTTGCAATGCTATATTTTCAAGCATTGCGAGACAAGTTGCTGAGAAAATTGCACAGTGTAACAGGGCATGTACGCAGACAAATTATTTGTATTAGACGCGTTTGATTATTCGTCTAAGACGAATAATTTGTTTGTTAAGTGCGTTTTTCGAAGCACCAAACAGACGAACTAAAGTGGGTCTGTTAACAGAATGACAAATAATTCGTCTCAGTGGAGTAAATCGTCTGAGACAAATAATGCGTCATTCTGGATAAATACGGCCGTTGCTATCGATGTTCAACCTTTTAAAGTAACTCTAGTTTTGCGGTTAACTTCTCTCGTTTTAGCAAAGTCAGACGCTGAATTTATCAAAAATTGGCTTCCTGTTTACTTTTTGTCACCGAGACGTTGGGGTACAAAAAAGCATTTTTATTTCTCAACAATAAAAGGACTTATAAAAAATAAAAATAATTAATAAGCCACAAGCGTAAAACTAAACGTCATAAATAAATGACAGACATATTAATTAAAAGTCCAAATCAGATAAAAGTCATGGTAAACTGCAAACATTTTGTGTTTCAAAGCTGTTCTTATTCAAAATTTAAGACGCAATGTCTTAAATTGACTGGCCAAATTGTCATTTAGTATTGTATTCTGTAGTCAGCGAGATTTCAAGTTTTTGACACTAACTTGTCTGGAGCACCCGTTTGTAATTTAAATAAGATTATTTTGTTCCTAATCCTTTTAATAACAATATTTTCTTTCTTTGAAAACATGTAACAATGTTTTATCGATACAGAAGACTTATATTAATCCATACGTTCGCACTTTAAAATTTAAATTAAAATTTGCCAAGCGAGGATTAGGTTTGTCTAATTACGCCAAAATTTTTACCGGCTGTTGCAATCTATCTTTGTAAATAACACGCTTAAAAGACGCCAGAAGTGAAAATGAAATAATTGCAAACAGCTGCTTCTCTTATGGTGTTATTTTATTTTCTTCACTAAAACCCAAAATGTTTATGTGTTGTTTTTTTGGTCTATGAGCGTTCAGAGAGGAAAAAACTTTCATACCTGGGGCTGGGTATGAAGACCTTGAAGGGCTATTTTCTTCCAATCGTCATAATGTTTTGGATATGATTTGCTGTGTATTGTCTTTCAAGTTTCACCCTTTTTTCTCTCATAAATAATCTTTTTTTTCATAAGAAATCTTATTCATACTAAATCATCCTGATAAAAAGTTTATCTAATATATATCAAGAACGCGAGTGAATGTTTTATAGGGGTTTAAAGCCGAAGATCTTTTGACCCGATAAAACACAAACTCGAGTTCTTTTTGCTGCTTACCAAACATTTTAGGTTAGTTCTTTCATATATTGTGCTAATATTTTTTTTAATAAAATTTGATCTGGCCAAGAAACTTCAAGTTAAATTTTGTGTAAACATGGTGGAGTTCTTTATCCAATATAAGATTTTTTTCACAAAGATGCCATGTTGGTGCCTTTGACAAAAGAATTTTGATGATTACTGTTGTTTAGGGCGCCAACCTGACCGCTCCGTGGTTTTTCTTTAGCATCTTGAGGGAGTGCGTCAAAAACAAACAATGAAGATGCTCTTTACGACTGAGATTTCTTTTGTTAAATGGTCATGAATTATTAATGAGTTTGATAATAGTTTTTTGAATTAATGGTCCGAAATTTCACTTTATAACGTTCAACATTTATTTATTTTTATGTTGTCAAATGTAATCCAACGATATTATTGTATTTGTCTGTATAGCATTTTTGTATTTTTTTCATCGTTTGTTTGTTTGTGGGCCAAATGTTAGAAAACTTTTTTTAGGTTAATATGCCACCCTCGTGAAAAAAAAAAAATTGAGTAACAACTAGTTTTTCGGCATTTCCCTTTTCCCACACCAGAATCATTAGATTTTCAAACTGCGAATACCTCAACCTGTGTACAACATGGTTTTAAAGTAAAATGCAATGAAACCATATTTTAAAGCAATGTTTTTGTGCTATAATAATTTATCCAATCATAAGACTCCAAAACAAAAGCAAAGAAAACCTTTTGATTTTCGATTTTCCCTAAATTAATTTCAGATATGCATGTATACTGAACTTAAGGGTGAAAATCAAAAGTTCAATTACTTACGTTTCCTTGACTTAATTTAATTATTTCGCGATCGCAAGCGCAAAACCGGAAAACCAGCAATTATTTTTTGTAGCTCATCTTTAGTCCCACTGATTCAGTGTTGCTTAACCAAGCAAAATAGTGATCCTTACTAGATATGTTCATATGTCCGTCTCCATACAAGCCGGGCTATTTGAAAAACCACAGCGAAATCTACGAAAATTCAAAAAATAAATAAAATGGCGACCATTGAAATCTACCGGCCCCACAACACAAAAACTTCTACGCAGACTACCACCACGTATGAAACTTACTAATTTTGTGTTTTTATCCAAACTGATGGCGAGTTTTGATTATACTAATAGCAATGTTTGGGGTTGAATCAAAGTCATTCCAAGAAGGTGGAACATCCAGAATGTCATGTGTGGGGGGAAGGTTTGAAAACAGCCAATCTTCACAAACCAGCCAAATTTCTTCTCCAAACCTCGTCCCCAGACCTCTTCTACCTTGACCTTGATATCACAAGGATTATTACAAATAGGAGCCTGGAAACTACTACCACAGCTACACCAGTTGAATTTGAGTGCCTCGACGAGAATTCTCACAGGTTTGTTGGAATATAAAAGTTTGCTTCACGTTTCTCAAAAACCTAATCTAAAGTTCGCTAGGTATACAGAACCCAGTACTCTACCTAACATAAAACATATTTTATCAAGGGACTTTTATATTTCAGTGAAATCCATCCTTTCCTCTACCCAATCTCTCCCAAGTCCCCCCTCCCCTACCACCACCTCACAAATACACTTACACGAGCACACTAGGGAATCATTGGGCATGCCAGGGTTGCAACTATTTACTGAATGTGAAATTAAAGGATTTTTCCAGGATTTTCCTGGATATTTTCAAGCAAATCCATGACCTCGAATAAAAAAGTTGAATATTTTACACATTTTTTTTCAAAAATCAGTTCAACAATACACATACTATATTTAACAAGCTTTAGAAGATTTGTTTCTGGATAAAAATCAAGCCTTCTGCAGCCGAGGTTTTTGTTTTGCAAAGTTGTTACATTAAAAATATTTTAACAAACAGCTTGTTTTTATTAATTTTGGAAGTAAATACAGAAATTTTTGGCCCATTCCAAGATCAAGGACCGAGACCCAAATTTAAAGACTTTCCAATGCCTGGAATTTTTTTCCCTAATTCCAGGACTTTCCAGGACCGATGCTACCCTGGCATGCTGCCTGAGTTTAAAGTTGGTATATATCGGAGTCGATTTTGATTAAATCGCGGCAATATGTTGCTTTTGAGATGCAATTCTTGTTATTGACAGGGGTTTTCTTCTTTTATTAAAAACCCTTTAAGCCCCAAACACGACAAACGACGTGTTGGTAAATTCTCCCAATTGAGCTCCATATTTTTTGTAGAAGCAGTTTGAAAGAATTTGGCTTTTCAACTTCAACGGCTTATTCCACTTGATCAATAACTTATTTCTTATTACCAGCAATATTATTTTGTTTGAGTTATGTAAGAAGTTAGATGTTGATAAATTGCCAGGAGCTGAAGGATTAACGTAGGCCGGTTTATGATGTTTTCACCCGTTTTCATTGTAAATAATACAAGCCAGTATCATCTGTATGTGTCGTATGTTGTTTTTCTTAGATTTCAGTTTCCGTTTAAGATTTCAACTTTTCGTGAAAAATGATACAAAAAATCGTTTAATCAATCCTGCTGGGGAGGGTAGGGGGTTGTTACGCACTTATCACACCCCCTCTGCGTACGAGCTTGTATGGTTACAACATACGCTCCACACCCCTCCCCTTTAGGCCTCACATTTTTAGGTGCCCTCCCCCCTTAAATGTTACCATCCCCCCACACCTACATCGTAAAAAATGAACATGAATGGTCCCTAAAATGGTCTTGTCCTGCGACTTACCGAGAAACTTGCGCAGGTCTTACAAAAATTCGAAGTTGTTTTATCTTTGCTTCGCAGTTGAATTGCACCAAAAACTTCAAAAACTACCGCGTAAAACAGCGCCTAAACGCTGTTGTATATAGTTTACCGTTTCAAAATATGTTTCCTTTTTTGATGACACCTTTTTTTCTAGTGTGGTTTACCATCCTCAGAAACCAGGCGAATACCAAATATCCATCCGCTGGAAGGGACGTCACGTGACAGGAAGCCCTTTCAACGTCAAGGTATTTGACGTTCCTTCCATAATTGTGCCGCAGCCAAAATTGAGCGACAACAAGGAAGAAGTGTGGAAATTACAAGATGACCTCAAAAAATACTCCAACCAAATATGAAATGAATACTGCTTTTGAACACAAAACTGTGCAACGTACCTAAGGGGTAAAAGTATATTGGCTCTCATACATTCGGTAGGCGAAGAGAGGCTTAAGCCTGACCAAGGGTCCGTTTACATGAGAGGCGAGATGGGTTTCGTCCCGGGATCAAAGTCGTCCCGCGACGAAAAAAATATTGTTTATATGAGCGGTTTCATCCCGGAATGCCGGGATGAAAATGATCTCCTCTCATCCCGCCCGGGATGATCTCATCTCGCCCGGGATGAGATTCATTCTGCCCGCGCCTTTGTTTTTTTGTCTGCGTTGGTTTTAACCTTTGCTGTAACTGAAATTTTGTTGCGTTTGGTGACAGTGTTGCTGCAACTGCAGTCGCTACTTCTGTTTCAGGTTTTTAAGCGACCGCGGCTCCGTCATCAGTCTATCGTTTCCTCCCGAGGTGAAAAACCATGAGCGTTTACATGACACTTTCATCCCGGGTTGAAATTTCATCCCTTTGCTTGGAACCGGGATGAGTTCAACCCGAAATGAACTCATCCAGTCTCCAAACAGTAACAAGAAAATGACCAAACACCGGGGTAGTCTCATCCCGGGATGAAAGTCATCAAAAAAAATTTCATGTAAACAGGCCCTAAGGAGTCAGTAGTACCAACTTATCCAAAGCACCTTTACCAACTGCTAATCGGATCACTTTGTATGTTGTCCAATAGATCTTTTCACAGTTCCTGGAAAGTAACCACGCTTTTACACGACGCCGAGACTAAGGGGCTGTTTGCACAAAATCAGGATGAAAGTCATTCCGGAATGAGTTATGTTCTGGAATGAAGTTCGTACTGCTTTCATATGACAAAACCGACCGGCTCAGTCTTCAGAACTCAAAGATATTTTCCGTCACCTTGAAGACGATACGCACGCGCCACTCGCCCGAGACTCCACGCTTTGACGTTTTCATCTCGAAACGGAGTTCGTTTTCAGTTTAGATGATAAAAGAACAAAATGTTATACCAGAACGCGAATTTCATTTAATTATCGTAAGAACGACACTGATTAGTATACATGTCTATTGTTTCCACTTCTCAAACTGTACCAGCTCGCCCCTAGCCTCGGTTTCATGTTTCAATCTAGGTTACCTTGTACCAGCTCACCCTTAGCCTCGGTTTCATGTTTTAGGCTAGGTTACCTTGTACCAGCTCGCCCTTAGCCTCGGTTTCATGTTTTAGGCTAGGTTACCTTGTACCAGCTCGCCCTTAGCCTCGGTTTCATGTTTCAGGCTAGGTTACCTTGTACCAGCTCGCCCTTAGCCTTGGTTTCATGTTTCTGGCTAGGTTACCTTGTACCAGCTCGCCCTTAGCCTTGGTTTCATGTTTCAGGCTAGGTTACCTTGTACCAGCTCGCCCTTAGCCTCGGTTTCATGTTTCAGGCTAGGTTACCTTTTTACGAGCTGTGAAATGGTCTATTAAGTTACATACCATTGACCGGGCATGTAACGTTACAAAAAAATGATTTCTATACATAAGTCTAAATTAATCGGTCAATACATTAAAAGCAATTTTATCAGTACTTGAAGTTTTCAAGTTTTGTTTCAAGCTTGAAATCCTACTATTCCTCAACCAAGGAGCGTTTGGGAGAACATTATGTGCTATGTCTGTATTCTGTCCGCAGTAAATATCTTTATGCATCATATTAGGGGTGCTTTAACCCTAAAATTTCACAAAGTGCAAAACAAAAAATGTATGGGTTTTGATAAAAAACATTAATATTTTAATTTTAAACATGTTTCGATATGTCTCAGATCATAATCTGTAACTAGAGTTACAAAGTGCATTGTAAATATATTATAAACTACCGAAAGTATGCAAAAATTTACGGATTAAATCGATAACAAAGAGAAAGTGTTTGAGTTGACAGTTAGAGTTTGAGTGACAAGTTGGCATGTACAAATTAATATGTATTGATTAAGACTCGGCTTTTTCGCAGTTTAAGTGCGTGGCCTCTTTAAGTTTGAATGACAATTTGGATGATGTAGAATCTATGAATTCAAAGCAGTTACCGAGCAATACACTGAATGGCTGGGCCAATTTGAATGCAGGCAGAGATATTTCAGTGGCCGCCAATTGTGTAAGAATTTGCTTTGCTAAATGTACTTCGTCACTATGTTCAATAAAATGATAAATTGATTGATTGGTTGATTGCGTGATTGATTTATTGACCGTATGATTGATTGATTTATGATTGATTAACCATATGATTGATCGATTGTATGGTTGATTAATGGGTTAGTTGATTGATTGTTTGATTAATTGATTGGTTGGTAAGAGTGAGTGACGATTATCAATTCTGTGTCGTAAAATAATTATATTTGCAATGTTTTTGTCTTTTGAGACTTAAAGAATCGACAAACCATGACCGTCACACATTATTTAGTGATCCAGGGTATCTCAACTCAGTATGTGTAAAAGTATGTATAAGACATAAAAAGTTTGGCATAAACATTAGGTTTCGTCATGTGTTTCGTAAATGCCTTTGTTAATGTCACTTTCCCAGTGAACCAGTTGCTGGAGTCCAGGTGTTCTCTACCTAATTACTACTAACCCAAGGTTAAAGTTTCAATCCATCTGCATGTTTCCAACATTACAGAGACAGATTTGGGCTGCCATGTTGGGATTAACACTATGGATGAATCTTTTCTGACGTAATTGTTTACATCCTGCTTCATTAGCATACAGCTTTAAGTAAAGAAAGAACCAGAATAAAAAAGAATTGAGTACAAAACTTGAGAGAGGCAAATAAATTGTGGTTGGCGTCCAAAATTTGTTTCTGTACAAGCAGTTTGAAAGAAGATATCGGTGTCCGAGAAAACGCAAAACAACTGGGTGGCAAAACCATTAATGGGCTCTTACATTCTTTGTAAAATTTCCAATATTTAAAACTGCATCACGAGAACAGTATGTAACATACAAGTTTCATTTTTTCTTCAGAGACTTATTTTGGAAAGCTCTTTTAATATTCAGTACTTCTCAATTTGTATCTCGGTTAGAAAGAGAAAAACGTATGCTAATGACGGCGGCGTGGTTGGCGGCGTGGTTGGCGCTGCCTTCTAATCACAAGGTCCCCGGTTCGATCCCCGGCTCAGCCGAGTGTTGAACATTTGTGTGACCTTCTTTTCCGCCAAAGTTGACTCAGCTTTC
>JAOCPT020581377.1:0-10555 GCA_026546935.2 Palythoa grandiflora | reverse complement strand
ATATATAACCTAATCAGGTCTGTCTGTATATATAACCTAATCAGGTCTGTCTGTATATATAACCTAATCAGGTCTGTCTGTATATATAACCTAATCAGGTCTGTATATATATCCTAATCAGGTCTGTCTGTATATATAACCTAGTCAGGTCTGTATATATAACCTAATCAGGTCTGTCTGTATATATAACCTAATCTGGTCTGTCTGTATATATAACCTAATCAGACCTGTCAGTTTTTCGTATCACATTTTCACCTAGCTCTTTTGTTCTGTCTTGTTCCACCAAGTCAGAAATATTGCTAGCTACATATATTCGAAACTAAGTCAGATTTTAATTACTCCAGAAATAAAACAATAAACTATGAGGATGCATTACTTTTGCAAGAAATACCTGTTTGACTGCTCCTTTTCAATTTCTCTTCCTTTTAAGAGCTCCAACCATTCTCTCGGACAGGAATACCCATTTAAATTTTTAGCTAATGTTGTCAAAAATGTTGCTGGATCACCTTTGGAAAAAAAGATAAGCTTATTTATTGTGTCATAGTGATACCCTACTTGTAGTCGTAATTGTAAACAAAATGCCACATTGATTCATAACCTTAAAGTAATAAGTAAAGGTAACTTAATTAATGTCAGTCGTTCCGTGAGTTCTGGTATCAATGCAGGCTGACGGTACGTCCTTTACCGCTCCCTCTGCAACTTTTGCATTTTTTTGAAAAATAATATGCCTCAGATTCCTTGATGTTCCTCATTGTAGAATTTTTTAACTCATGATTTACCATTGTAAATTTAATATGTATTTTAAAATATAAACAGTTATTAATAGTTTTTAACGGATACCTTGTAAAACAGTTGTATAACTGATGATATTTTATCCGTTGTTAAATAAAGGTTTACTCTGTCAGTGCTCCCAGTCAATATACAGGTGAGTAAGGCAAAGGTATCTTTTATTTAACTTAGTTCCGTCAATTTATTCAACTGGTATAAGTGGAAGCGAATGGCGCACCATTTATCGCTCCCTCCGTCGGTGCTCCATTTTATGAGTATTCAAAGCTAACGCTATGCAGATCAGAGGAAGGCAAAACAGACGTTTAAGTCACTGAGAATCGAACTGGGGCCTCCAGCACAGAAGGAAGCGCACTAACCAGATGTGCTACACGCCTGCCCCCACCCCAAGAGGAACTAAATAAACGAGGAGGTCAAAATAAACTGGGGGAGGGGTTGGACTTTATTTTTCTGAAAAACCTAATAAACGGGAGAATCCAAATAAATTGCAGCAAATCAAGCAAAGGTTGTTACACTTCGAACGTTCAACAACGAAACAAAGCTGACTTCTAAAAAAACTTTGGAAAGACAATAACAATGATTTATCAGGTACATTAGAGACTAGTTCTGATTTACAGGAAGGGACAAAACTTATTTTTAGCATCAGCTAGCTGAAGTAATGGGGCTAAACAAGTCAGATGGAATGAGACTGAATGTGATATGCAGCGGAAAGTATCTTACAAAAATTGTGATCACTTGATGATATCATAAGTAACAGCGTCACCCTCAGTGGAACTTGAAAAACTAATAAACGGGGCTCCTAATAGTTCTGGGGGGAAGGGCGGGTGGTAAAAAAACCCAAAAAAATAAAAAACCGTCCCAGGACATTTATTAGGAATCTAAGAGTATGTTCGGATAAGACGATTCTAGATTAACATTTTAACTATAATATTAAGGGATATCATGTCTGTCTGACGACATTTCGACGGCAGCTAACTTTATTTTCAAGTCATTGATCGAGAAACAAAACAAAGTTTATGAAGGTGTACTGAATACAGTTGAATACATTATAAGCTTGGCTGAATGCACAACAAAACAAACGAAAACAAAAACAAAACTTGAAAGAGTATATAACACATTTTTTACATTAAGGTAGGTCAGCTAACCTGGAAGTATCCAGTAAATATCCTTTCGGCCTAGTTCAATCGTCGAACTTAAACTGTGCCAAAGCTAATGCAAACGAACAACAATAGAATTTACTCATTAGCATTAGATTCGGCACACTTCAAGTGCAATGTTTGAACTAGCTAAGGCTAGCTAAATCCTTTTACGAGCCTAGTTGGCCCAATCAAGCCGGTGCTTATCTCCGGTTTCTGTAGTGTTAAGCGGATGAGAGTCAATGACTCCACCTAGACGGAACACTAGTCCATCGCAGGTTAGTCCCAAGAAGAAGCTGGTACTCATTTTACCGACCTCAGGAGGGTGGAAAGCTGAGTCAACTTTGGCGGAAAAGAAGGTCTCACAAATGTTCAACACTCGGTTGAGCCAGGGTTTCAACCTGGGACCTTGTGGTTAGAAGGCAGAGATTTTACCTCTGTGCCAACCACAGTGCTGTCGTTTGAACTAGACCTTATTATTTTTTCAATACATTTTTATTTGCAAACTATTGTGTTTATACTTTAAGTAAATAGTTTTTAAAAACACTACTGAATGCGTCGCTGAGCAGATACAAACTTGAAGTGGTGTTGATAAACGAATTATCATCGCTGCAGGAGTTTGAAAAGGCTGGCGTTTCGAGTGTTAGCCCTTCGTTAGAAGGGTGACAAATGCCTACCAACATCTGAAGAAATGCGAAACGGTTAACTTTATCGTTTCCGAGGTACGAATCAACTGCAATTTAAAAACCTGTTGCAGTATACTGCTGTGCACAAACCTTGAATGGCCACTGATGGTTTCCAAAACATGTCTGAATTCTGAAAACAAAAATGTTACCAATATCATTACAACAAAATTACTAATAACTAGCGAATATAGTTGTTTGTACTAACATGCGTTCTGAGCCCAAGGGAAATATCATAATAGAATCTATTAAAAATGTAAGACAAATTTAATAGATTATTTTTGAGATAAGCTGTAGATTCAAGTTGTGATTGATACCATCATGAGGAAACTTGGTAAATGAGGAACTGATGTCATACGATGTCATAATTTCGTCTTGCTTTACTATATGACTAGCGCTGTTTAGATGAGCAGGAATATCTTGGGTTTTTTTACTGGAAAATTGGTTTTTACCCAACAGGATACAAATAGCTTGTAAGGGGTGGTTTCATAATAGAAAGTTCAACACGTACCTATGAATTGTCGCAAATCACATTGTTAAGAGGTTGCCGATGGGTAAGTTGCTTGGCAACCAACATGTTACGCAAAAATAATTGGAAAAATTAATTACACTTGTATTAACAAAGGAAATAAACATGTTCATAAATGCATGTGTGACTAGTTTGTGTTAAGAAACTTTTAAAGCTCAATTATTATCATTTGCTATTTTGACTGCAATATGACGAGCTACTTTGCACCACTTTAGTCTGTTTCTGGCCACGTTCTAAAGGTGCTGGGATTCGATATTAAAATTGATGCCATCTTTTAACGGTAGACATGAATTTTCTTCCACTGGTCGAAAAATATCTTCTCAGCTTTGAGATTGTATCGAGTCGCTAACAGGAAGGTTCAGGATTCACATCTGTATTAAATGGTTGACACAACGAAAGCTTTGAGTTGCCGAATCTTTACTGTGATGCTTAGCTTGCGATCCATAAGGATTTGACAGAGATTGTTGACCGCATCCTTGGCAAAGATGATTGCCCTTTAACTCTCCTTCGTAAAACAATTATCTGTGGTGATTAATACCCCGAGGGAGAAAAATGAGGAGACTTGTTCGATGGTAGTGTTTCTGATTGAGTAGACAGGATGGTGGAACCTTCCACTCCAACTCAAGACCATCACTTTTATTTTGTTGCTGTTGAAGTCAAGGACAAAACATTCGCTGGTAACAATAGTAGTGTCAAAAAGCTTTTGGAAATATTCGATCAACGTAGCCAAAAGAAGGGTTGTCAGTGTCCCAAAGATTGTTGATCTTAACGTTTCCCTAAGGGCGGTCCTTCAAGTTCATGCAGGATTATTTCTGAGTACTGTTTAAGGAGGTCGCTTGATCAGGAACCCGTTGGTCGACGTTCCCTCTGCTTGTACTCAGACAGCTGCAAGTTGATTGTAGTAGTTTGATCTGACCATTCTCATATCCTTGTAATCGATCTGGATCTTGGAAACGCAATGTATTATTTTCTTAGCACTATTTTCTTACCTTCCATAACTGATCCATGCTCCTATTTACAGCAATAATTTTTGATCTTCTGCTTAATACTCTGCCGTATGACAACCTAAAATCACAAACTGTTCCTGTAGAAAATGTAGAGCAAACAATTGTCATGAGAATTTAGTAAGCCAAGACAAAACGTAATAAGATAAAATGGGTTTTTCTACAATCAGTTATTGTACAAAAAAGCTAAAACTGCACTGATATACATCATGGACACTAAAAAACTTGTATAACTAATTTTGTGTCTAAGCAGGATAGCCCAAATCATGCTCTACATCTCACTTTCCTTTCAAGACAGCATGAAATACGAAATTTTCTTTTTACCTTTCGAAAGGGCAATAATTACAAAGAGGCATTTTCTTAAAAACGTAATTAAACCGCATAATGTCCCTCGTTTCAACTTAGGCATAGGTAGAACTTTACTAAGATACAGAGGAACTATGTCCTAGAATTTTATTCCAGATGTCTTAAAGCAAGCTCAGAATCTTAATATATTTAAATCAATTCTTAAGAAAAATAGAACTTTACTGCACAACACTGATTTCCACAAAGAGTCTTGTATTTCTAGTAAGAATCAAGAGTATATATATATTTTTAATTATAATTAGGCGAGGAATTTTATCTATTTTACTCGTTTATTTAATCGATTCATATATTTATATTTATCATAATTTCAATTTTTAACTATATTTTTCTTAGTTGTTTTTTAGATAGCTTAGCAGGTCCACATCAGTTTTTAGTTGCCTCTTGTAATCTTAACCTCCTTTATCAAATAAACTGTGTGTGCGTGTGTGTGCTATTCCTGTATGCACTTTCATGCTGGCATAGCGTGATATTTGTCTTTAGAGCTCACTGCATTGATGTGACAACAAAATCTTATTTGAGTACCTGCTAAAATAACGACATCAGCTTCCTGGAGTGCATCTCTTCTGTGTTGCCGGATGTGCAAGGGGCTGTTCCTTCCCAGCATGCCTCTGGCCATGCCACCAAGGAAGCATGGGATACCAAGAGACTTGAAAACAAACAGCATTGTTTAGAAAACGTCTCTAACTGGTATTAAAATGCAGCAGAGAGGAATTCAGACTTTTAATACAGCAGACCAAGAGCATCCATTTCAAAGCTAATTTAACTCGATAGGCTTTTTGCTTTCAACAAATCCTCACCATGATTAACGTAAGAGGACTCTAAGGGTCGACATCTGATATGTAATATAGTGAAAATAAACAGCACTTACAAACATCTTGCAACGCTCAAAACTCCTTGGTATTAAAATGAAATTTAGCACATGAAGATGACAATGAAATATCACTTGTGAAATCAACAACGTGTAGTTAACAAGTTTTACCTCAAGTGGTGCTTTAATTTTTTGTTATATGGCTCACCTCCAAAGAGGCCCTCAACTTGTCTGTCGCTACAGGTGGTAATGTAACCTGACTACCAAGAAGAATGACAGGTTTCTTTGCTTTAGAAACGATTTTCACAGCTTCCTCGACTGAAACAGAATACTTTCATCAAGTTTTGGTCTTTCCTGATAAATATAGTTGAAACGGAATCGTTCAATCAAAACTTACTTAAAAACATAAACACTATCAGCCCAGCCAGAATAGCTGAGCTTGACAACTAGCAGTGGCAATTAACTGAAACCAATAAACATGGTTCAAAACTGAAAAAAATATCAGGTTGCCCCAATTCCAAAAGTCAGGAAACCCAAGCCTGGTTGCCCTAATAAATCCATGGTTGCTCGTTAGAATAACCTACTCCTTTAACAAAAATTTCCATTTTGTCTTTTTAGTGTTCTTAATTTCTTACTCATGTCTTTACACTCTACAGCATCAAATTATCACTCTAACTTGAACTATACTGGAAATCTACTCGTCGCTTCGTTTACGTTAAAACACTAATACAATACCGTATTTCCTCGAATAAACGCCGCGGTGTTTATTAAATTTTTCATGCTTTGGGTGCGGCATTTATTCGAGGGCAGCGTTTATTTAAAATGCTGTTTATTTTCTTAAACAACCCACCGTAGCTTTAGTTTAAAAAGTAGAAAAAAATGATAGTTCTTTATTTGGCTGTACCGATCAAGCTTTACAGTTTTAAAACTATAGTTTGTTGCCGCTTGTAAATACGTAAGAAATCAGATAAATGTCGCAGATTCTTGTCTGTGCCTTTCAAACTTTAACTTACAGTTTTTAAAAACAATTCGATGTTTCAGTTCGTTGTCTGTACCAGGATGCATCGTTTATTCGAGGGCGGCGTTTAATCGAGGAAATACGGTAATTATGTTGCCATATTTTCTAGTTTCAAATGTTTGCAAATTAAAGCTCAAAAAATAAGGTTAAAGAACAATAATAAAAAACAGCTCTGATGGTATTATCTATTGCTAACTGAAGACAGAAGTAAAGTGTTTGAAACGGTAACAATTCTTCCTACCTGGAAGCACTTAAGTGGAGCAAATTAACATTAAATTAATGCTATCGGACATCAACAACACAAAATTGTCACATAAAGCTGGTGCTGTTTTTTTCCTTGTTTATGTTTTTGCTCCAAATGGTTGTCCGTTGTTTTTCCTCTGGCAGTCTGCCTCATATATATAATTTTACCAAAGATTGGTTGCCTGATAAACTTTTTGGTCATCTCGGAGAGCCAGACAACCGCTAACTTCGACAACTGATATAGTCTATGCTCCTGACACCAATTGACACAGTCAAGTCTACATGATTTCACTCGTTAGGAATGCTGTTCTATCATTCCTATTCAAAAACCATCCATATCCTATGACACTGAAGATTCCTAGGCCCTGTTCATACGAATTTAATGCAGACGAATTTATTTCAAAGCTCTCTATGCAATAAAATTCGACGATTCTGCGACGTATAAAATGAATTAAATTCGTCCTAAGAATTAAATTCTTCCAAGACGTTTTATCCGTCTTTCGAAGACGGATATTTGAATTCAAATTTTCTTCAAATTTGAATTTCAAATTTCATTTTTAATAAAAATTTTTGAAAAATTGAGCCGGCAGACGATCGTGACCTGGTTTCCTTTACTGCACATATGTACAACTTCGCTTTGGCGCCGTTTTTGTTGTTTCCCCAAGCGAAGTCTAAATAACATGGCTCTGTGGAGAAAAAATTGCTTTTGATCTGCATTATCTGTAAATGGCAAACAAAGCATCGCATTTTGATAGTTTATCTCTGAGAAAGAAGCCTGCTAGGACAAACGTGCTCAAAAATAGTTTTTTTAATAGAATAGTTGATTCTTAGAATCAACTGCCTAGGGAGATTAGAAGTAAAACCAATATTGTGCCTTTTAAATTAAGAGTAAGGGACTTTTTATTGAAACAACATGAGGGCTAGAAAGGAATGTTTTAGTTCTATACAACTGGGTTAATTTTTTTTTAATTACTAATTTAGAAGTTTTTTTATACATGTTGGTGATCTGTTTTAAATGGGGTTTAGGACTCCTTTACAGATTATCCATATGGCATATTTTGTTAATTTTATATATTGTGTAGTTTCAATGCCATTAAATTGTAATAAACAAACAAATAAATGAATAAAATATTGAAATCGAGTGGCGAGCGAAGCGAGCCGCCAGGGGAATGGGGAGAGGGATTTTCAATATTCGATTTTCAATATTCCCCTTTCCTCGAGCGGAGAACCTGTTCACAGGTTACCAAATGATATGTGTACATAGCATGCAGTTAGGGAAAATGATCTTGTGGAGATCTTTACTACCAATATTTCTTCAGGCATAACGTCAACGGCATGAAGTAAAGTTTTGAAAAAGAGGTGAAGAATACACAATGAAGGAAAACTGATTTTGTTTACGTGGCGAATAAATGTCTGAAAAGAACAAGGCGAGAGGCCGCTAAGTTATTACCTTTGCGACTTTCAGTGGATAAAAACTTATCGAAATTGGAAAACCAAATTTATTTTGGGAGAACTTACAATCGAACTTTCTGAATGTAATATATGTTCTGTATAAACAATAAAATGCAATTCTGCTTGGTTCTTTGTTTATTGTTCATACTGTCACGAAGATAAGAAAGTAGTCCGAATATAGTTAGAAGCAAGCAGTAGCCGCATGCACTCCTTTAAGTGCCCATTTGTCTTTGTGTTGGATTGAGCAAAAGTTAGTACTGATTACGTACTGAGATTTCCACTGAGTACGGTCTATCCCCTCCCTCCCAACGCAACTTGGTTTCCGTCGAATTCCACTTCGACTTCTATTCTTTCCATATCATTTTTCAATAATTTTCGCAGACCTTCCAACCTTAACGCATTTTGCATGTTTTGCGTGTTTTTCACACATTTTTTTTTAAATCACGCATCACGCACGCCTAAACATTTATTGGTCATTTTCGCGCATTTTCCAAAAAAATCAAATATTGTGTTCTCGTGTAGGATTTGCTTGACATTTAACATGACGCTATCAGTCATTTGGCGGACGAATATGGCAAAAATGGCGTTGTTTTGAAGGTCAAGATGCTTAAGCAAAACTGTGAAAAAGGCGTTTTTAGCCATTCTGTGGAATGTAATTTTCAAAATTTTAACCTCGGCGCCAACCATGGTGGTGCCTCGTAGTGACACTATATCCAGTGAAATCTTTCACGCATTTTTATTCTCAAAAGTTGACAGGTGTGTTTTCGCAAAAACTGCTGAAGGCTGGTAAATTGGGTCTTGCTTCTTGAAAACGAAACCAAGTACAGGATATTTAATTGCTCGAAATCTCACGGGCGGCCCAGGCTAGAGTTATGTGGATTTTAATCAGAGCAAGCGGCCACCAGTTCGAATCCCACCGAAGCCAACCATTTTTTTTTGCTTTTTTGCTTTTTGCTTTTTTACCCCTTTTATTCTCCTTTTATTCTTTCTTTTATAATTAGAAACTATTTCCCGAATGAAACGGGTAATTTTCAGTTTTATTGGCGCTTTGTAATTAGTTTCAGAGCCATTTGTACGTAAAAAAATTCATTTCTACCGGTAATTTTGATTCGGCGACATAAGTGTCTACTGCGCAGGTGCAATCAAGTTTTGTGCAAAACCTTTTACTTGTAAATATTGATGATAATATTAGTGATGATTTCTTTGATCTTGAAGCTTTTTTACAGAGTACCTATTCATCTTCAAAGAAAAACAAGTAGAGCAACAAATAAGATAAGAATAAAAATGAATTATTACAAAGAGAAAAATCAAATCCCACATGCGTTACCCACCAATTCCTTTTGAAAATAAATAGGAAAAGTTCAAACGAACAAAACTTGCTAGGTTTGGTTTTTGCATTCCTACAAAATACCGTCTCTAAAATCATCACAATTTGTTTCTGATTACCTCTACAACCATTAAAATGTCAATTTTGACCCCTAAAATACGACAAGCACATCTATCATACCAATATAGGAAGTGCCCCCGCCCGTATATCCTGTCATGAACAAGATATTTTAGTCACGTGAACGCAATGTAGACATATCATTAAAGCAAGATTGATGAGACTTTCTTTCTTCTTTCTTAGTTCGAAGAAGTCGCCGTTTCCGCATTACGTGATGTTGTAGTTTCCTCGCGGAAGGGAAGGCAGCAGCCTCTGCGGAAACAAAGTGACGTTTTTTTACAGGAGGAGATGGACACAACAGCAACAGCCGTTATTCTGCTGTGTCTATGGGTCGGACACGTTTCCTGTTATCTGATTAGTAACGGCCTGGATAAAGATGGGTAGGTGTTCTTCTAAAACCCTTCAGTTTAGGAAAAATAGCCTTTGGTGTTAGATGGCTGCTAAATTTGGAATGAATGATATATCTTGTGCATTGAAGCATTCACTTCTTACAATCTCTAAACGTTCAATAAAAGCTCCCGAGGAAAACAGTTAATTTTGTTCACCAAGAATTCTAGATTCTTCCAAGACGAAGCTGAGGAATGAAAGAGGTTCAAAGGAAACAATTAGTTTATGTTAAGGAGCTGCTTATTTATTGGTAAATTGTTATCCAGCTCAAGAAAGTCACTTTAAAATAATGAAGCAGTTTTATTCTTGCGTTCCGACCGAGGTCAACAATAGTCGTCAAGTTGTTCCTTCGACTTCGTATTTTCTGTAAAATCTTAAATTTTACTGTGAAAAATGTTGTTAAGCCCAAAGGTTTGAAAGGCATTTCTGTTAGCCACCTTTGCGTTTTCGTCCCCCCTTTGATGGTTTTATTGTGGAATGAAATTGGCAAATCGCCTTAATTTCAACCGATATCATTGCATTTTGCTTGATTTGAACGAGTGTGTCTGCTTTGAGCTCCGAGGAGAACAGGACACCTTTGACACAAAAAAACATTCACGACCTATTCAAATCAGTGATCAATCTGGTAACACTAAACTGTACCTTTCTGACAGGAAGCAGGTTTAAAGCATGGATGTTTTTTATCAAGCATGATAAATA
>JAOCPT020581303.1:0-10556 GCA_026546935.2 Palythoa grandiflora | reverse complement strand
ATCAAATGTTACAAAGTATATAAAGAAAGAAAAACTTTATATAAAATTCAAGCTCTAAAAATTACATAATTAAATGGCTCCGGATATAAGCCCACCCGTTTATAAGCCCATCTACTGTACTTTAGTATTTTTACCTTCGTTCTGTTCCGTTCCAGTTGTTCCGGTCGCATAAGTCGGTTTTTATAGACGTTTTGGAAATAAATTCTTAATAATGTTTATTGTGACGCACGACAATTGTATCATAAATGTAACTCAAAATTAAATGGTATGTTAGCTTTAATTCATTTCTGAGATACGTTAACGTTTTATCTCGTCGTTCCGAAACATTTTTTTTATTCCGCTTATAAGCCCACCCGAATATAAGCCCCCCGTTTATAAGCCCACCTAAAACCCCTTATGAAGTTTTATAAGCCCAGGGATTTTACGGTATTAAACTTACGTACAAAAGTAACCTTGCGTTAAAACGGGCCAAAAATAAAATGGCCCCTTCACATTTCAAAAAATCGCAAGTTTCATTATGAAGCTGAAGACTTGCTTGATTATCACATCATCGGCTGAATTCTTACATTTATTTAGATGTTTCTGTAATTTATCTGTTCTTTTCGAGCAGCCGAACGGATGATGAAAGCGATAAGACAGTGAAACAATCTAAATTTTTTAGTGTTTGAAATCACATGTTGAAATTGTCATCATAATTAGATTTGAATTATCATTTATTTTACCCTGGGTGCCACCAGAGGTTGAAAAAAAATTGGACTTACCACCTTTGACCGAGTAAGCGTTTACCCCTCCCCAACCCTTCCCCGTCGTATAAAAATCTGGTCAGAGTTTGGGGTGCTTTCTCCAGCATGGGCGCTTACTTGGCAAAATTTCCATAATAATAGCTCTCCAAAATATAACACTCACACATAATAAAAGCTCTGAAATGTGACACATTTCGTAATTATAATAGCCCTCCGACAATGAAACACAAGTGAAAAATACATGAATATAATCTCTTGAACTCTTTCAGACTCACGATCGCTATATTGAGCAACATGCAACACCAGTCAACTCGCCAAATAATCAAGTTTAAAGCACCATAAAGATCATATTGCTTTTAGAAATGACGTTTTATCCTTTTGCGATAATTTTTAAGTCTTTTTTGCCATCTGATTACTTGATTTATATCACATCATCTGCTGAATTCTTACATTCAGTTAGATGTTTCTGTATTTTAAAACTATTTGTTCTTTTCGAGGATCAACGGATGATGAAAGCGATCGTCTGCAGAGAAAAAATTTAAATTTCTAGCCGGTTTTCACTTTAATCTTGACAGAAGTAATGAATATGTTTATTCTCACAAATTTGCTGAATATGACCAACGAAGTCATGATTACACTTAAGTCAGCTGTCCAAACCAGTACATAAACTGGAAAAAAATAAGAATTTTTATTGCCTTATAGACCCTACGCAAATATTGCGGGGATTTAAATATTCATTTGTCTACATTCAAATTAGCCCTACTAGCCTCGTTTGGAGTAATATATTCTTTTGAAAGTTTAACACAAGGACGAGGCTTGAAAGGTTAATTTGAGTGTAGACAAAAGAATACTAAAATCGCCGCCATTTTTCCATAGGGTCTATGAATAACTTTATCAGGAACACGAAGGTATTTCTTTTATAGTAAAAAACAGCTACTTAAACTTCTGAATTTGTATAAACAGTGGAACCCCACTGATATGACCACCAATGAAATGATTTGTTTCTATTAACATGGTGGTCATATCAATAAGGTAGGGTCAAGTTTCAAATATTTGTTCAATTATATCCCTGCCACTCTTCAAAACAACTGTCCTCAAGTATCTAGACCAATGTATTTTACTCAGGGTTAGTACACTTTTAGTAAAAGAAAATTCAAGGACTTTTCACGACTTTAAAGGATTAAATTAACAAAAATCAAGAACCTTAAAAACTAAAAAAAATTATAACATCAAACAAAACAAATAAGCAAATATGTTGCAATTTCTTGCAATTTATTTTCTAGTGTAAGAAACAATGCAAAGGATTTTTTGCAATCTCTTCAAATGAATTTATGCCTAGATTTGTGCCCCTTTTAAAAACTTCCAAAGAAATAAGCAAATTTTCCAGGCCTGCATTTTGTATTTCTATTTTTCCAGGACTTTCCAGGTTTTCAAGGACAGGCCCTGCTTACTTTATTAGAATAAAAATTTATATTATTGTTCTGACCTAACTATCTCTTAATAAAGGTTTTCATGACAACAATTTAGGTTTGACATGAAACAGACACACTACATAGTTTTTTGACAATTATTTCACTTACTGGATTTTGTATTAACAAGGTTCAAAACAAAGAAATATAATCATGCTCTGGAACTCAAAGTGGTCCTTGGTCACGTTAGGGACTTTAAGAAACTACAACGGCAATGCCAATGGCAACAACCCAAAAAAAATATATTTCTAATTTGCTCGTTACTTCTTTCTCCAGGTCATTAGAATTATCAAGTAATGTTGATAAACAAATTATCATCGCCGTGGGAATTTGTAAAAGCTGACATTCTTCTCTACAAATTCCCACAGCGATGATAATTTATTTATCAACATTACTTGAAGTTTGTATCTACTCGCCGACGCAATGAATAGTTTTTTTAAAAACTATTTACTGAAAGTCATTAGAATTATGTTTTTTCTGCCATTTGCTTTGTAAACAGAAAAAGAGCCGAAGTTCTTCCTTTATGTTATCACATCCTCATCGTCGCAAAAATGTGTGGTTATTGTGTTCATGAATGGTAATCAATGTTGCCATCCTCATTTCTTAAAGTCCCTATTAATGGCAGGGGTGGTCACATTATTTGGGTATTTTTATTAGAATATTTAGAGCTATTTTGCTGGGCCAAAAAAGGGGGCATTATAAAGAGTTACTGTTTGGCATGAGTTCCACTGTTTTATGAGATAAATTTTGAAATATCAAAAGATAACAAAAAATCGGTCAGATGGGTAGCTACTCTACTGTTTTGGTCTTTGTATGACCTGTCCATAACTGGGAGTAATTTACTCCACAGTTTGCTTTCAGTCAGTGTGCCCTGCCTTTTCTTTCTTCTCTGCAAGCTTTTTCAATGCTGCCCTACGACGACCCAAGTTAAACTTGAATGTAATTTTCTCACATATCCAAGTTGGGATATGTCCCATCAAATATGCTTGCAGTGCATGTGTCCAGCATCCTTGTGATCTTGAGTAGACACCCAGTGTACCGAGGGACTGACGGACATAATCACCGGGGCTTGGTGTCATCATGTTGGGTTTGCGAATTCGGCTCATTTTAGTGGCTACATAGAACGGTAAGGCACACTGAACATCTACACCACTTCCAGCACATTCAATTCGTAGGCAAGTTGAGAAGAAATCAACAAATGCTTTGGTTGAAGAGTAAATCTGGAGAAGGGGAACTGGAAATTGACCTGAGGCTGAGGACATGTTCACCACCAAACCTTTCTTTCTTGCAAGTAATTGAGGTAGAATGATGTGTGTCATCATGAGGACAGACAGACAGTTCACGTTCAACATCTTCCAACATTCGTCTCGTTCATAATTTTGAAAGTAGTCAGGATAGTGGGACACTCCCACATTGTTTACCAAAATTCCAATTTCGAGTCCTGACAACTTTTCTTCCAAACCTTGATAGACTTCCACTCCGCCAGTAAAATCCATTACTATCACTTTTGTACTCACGCCAAACTGCGCTTTGATCTCCTCAGCCAAGTTAGTGAGTTTTTCTTCATTTCGACTGATCAAGACGACGTTAATACCCTCTCTTGCAAACTCTTTAACGTAAGCTTTTCCTATACCGTCTGTACATCCCGTGACAACTGCCCAGGAGCCATATCGCTTCAGGTTGGTCTTGAAACCCAGAGATGGTAAAATAAAAGCTCTGAAGCCTCGCAGAGCAGATAGTGATAGCTTGAGACCACAGTAGGCTAAAGCAATAGCTCCTACAGTAGAAAGAAATGAATCCATGACTGCTATTTCAAGTTATAGACAATCACTTGGCAAAAACTTCGATGAATTGAAGCTGTTGAGCAATTTCTAACCACGTGCAAGTGCACGTGCGTGCACCGTGAACGACATCGAATGACACCGTGACCTACGACGCATGCGTAAAGAGCACGCGTGTTTGCAGGCGCCACTCAGCTGAAACATCCCAGAATTCAACGGTAAGCAAATCCAACATGGCGGCTGGACGAGGCAACTTTCACTTGAGGCAACAAAATCCAAATTTTGCCCAGAGTGCAAGCGCTCAGCCGCAACCTCTTATGTCAAGCCAAGTGCCTGGATTCGGCTTTACAACAGGAACTGGTCCAGGTGCTTGTTATTCTGGAAGGGGCAGTAACTTTCGCGGAAATGTTCGAACAAGTGGACCTCGCTTCCCAGGAAGGGGAGGAAAAGCAAGAGGAACTGGAAGAGGAGAATCCTTTCGTGGAGCTGGGCGGGGATCGCGCGGTTTTGGCAGAGGATACTCTGGGCTACCACCAGATTACAAATTTTTGGGTGTTCATGCCGAACAAAGGTTTCCAAATGCCAAAGAGAAACTTCATAATATCATCCAAGGTGCTATAAAAGAACAAAAGTTGAGATATCAATATGAAAATATTTCTGGCATTTTTTGGAGGGTACGATTGGAAATCCCATGGCCTCAGGTTTTTAATGTTGTTGGTGAAGCATTTGAAAGAAGGGATGCAGAGAAGAGAGCTGCAGCAATGGCTTGTCTTAAACTTGAGGTAGGCATATAATTTATTAGTATAAATACACAGGTGATTATACAAAATCGTGCGCGCTGATTGGTCGATAAACTCAGACTATCACCCGATAATCACCTCCAGTGATTATCCAAAATGGCTGCCGGTGCGCTTTTGCTTGAAATAATTTTTTTCCTCGTTTTAAATATGTCTTTTTTTCCTTTTTGAAACAATCACCAGTGTAATTATACTAAAACATTTGTCTCGGTGACTATTCACCGATAATCACATCGCCTTCGGCGACTAATTGTTAAATATGAACTAGAATAAATTTTCTTGGGAAATTTCAAATACTTTTAGTTTCAATGGTAAACAGTTGTCTGTGTAGACTACTGCGTACTGTACGTGGTGGATTACTGCATACTGTACGTGGTGTACTAATATTGTACATTGCGGTTGCATCAGGTCACTGAATAAAGTGAAATTATCATGCTGCCTTTCTTTCTTGATTGACGGTATCCACGCTTCCATGCCTGAAATCTTATGTGCACCAATTATAGCCATTATAAATTAGTCAACCACATTGAAGCATTGTGCTTTAAAGGGTTATGTATAGTCTGTGATAGCCTGTCAGTCTTATTTGCCCATTGAGGGCTATATTAAACATTTGTAATGTTATTATTCATGTCACAAGTGACTACAATGGGAGGCAAACAATATTTTATTATTGTTACTATTAATATTATTATCATTATTATTATTATTTCTTTATCCTGATGAACAACGAAAAACTTTTTTCATAACAAGGAAAATGTGCTTAAGTATTGTTTAAACTGGTAAAATGTATTACTTGCCATAAAAGTAATTAATTTTAAGAAGCAAATACTTTGAATCTAATTAAGATTGGGTATTCTGATTACCAGAATTCCTCATTTATCTGTGAGTGAGTTTTCATCAAATTATATTTTAATTTGAAACATCTGATTCTAGGAGCTTGGAGTAACAAAAGCAGGAGGGGCAACTGCAATAATGAGAAAACAAGAAATTGGAAAAGAGGATGAACCAAAATGGATTCAGATCAGTAACAGTCTTTTGTTGAGATTGGAGTCTGTTTTGCAAACAGTTGGAGCAATGGCTACTAACCAGCAATCCACTGAAACAACAGCAGGGCAAGTTATGGCTACAAACGCAGGGCCAACTTCAGCAGCAGTGCAGACATATGGGACTTATTCAAACCAAACATCTACTCTTCATGCATCATCACAACAAAAATCCTATAGTGTACAGTTAGGGCAACAATCTACAGTTAAAAGCTCACAACAATCATATTCTAATTATTCAATACCAGCTTCTGACAACGAACAGTTACACTCTGACTCAAGGAGTCATATTATCGATATTTTTAGTGGGCTTTCAGTGCGTCAGTCAACTGTATATGAACAAGATCAACTCAACACTGAGTTGTATCAGGAGTACCAGAAGCTACAGATGACAAGTAATGCAGCTGTATTAAAGATCAGAGAAGTTACTTCAAAGCTTCCAGCAGCCTCATTAAGGTATTGATATTTATGTGTAACTTTCATAATTTCCAGTGTCAGAGCCAGTACATGTATTGTAACATGGTATTTTAGTGTATTTTTTAAAAATAGCTATTTCCAACCCCATTGGGTAACAGAAATAGTAAAAAATGTTTTTAAATAAATTAATTACCGGTAGTTAAATTATGCATAAAATTATTTTTATTGTTAGCAGAGTACAGAAAATATTAGTTAAGATTTTAATAGAGAGACATAAAATTTCATGTAAATGTTAGATGAAAATGGATTCATATCTTTAGGATATTTTTGATATTTTACAAATGAGAAATATAGTTTGAATGGTCTTTGAATTTTGGCCTTGGTAGAGTTTGGCTACTTTAGGGGTCATCCACTTTTTCACCATTTTCACAAGCGTACAAAGTGTATGCTAGGGGAGAGAGGGTCTAAGAGGGATGTACGCTTTTCAGATTTTCTAAAAATGATGATAATAATATTGTTTCAAAATCAAAACGACAGTCTTTAATCTGAAAGTTTTATTCTCAAACATGTTTCGGCGTAAATTATGCCATCATCAGTGTGTATAAACGTAAAATAACTTTAGGTAGTTTAAATAGCTAGTAATCACGTGCAAATTTATAATATATAAAAAGAAAACAAAAGCTATGAAGATAAAGAGAGCTTAGCATGTGTGACCTGTTGATTAAGTGATATATTATACATTTGCACGCGATTACTAGCTATTTAAACTACCTAAAGTTATTGTACCTTTATACACACTGATGATGGCGTAAGTTATGCTGAAACATGTTTGAGAATAAAACTTTCAGATTAAAGACTGTTGTTTTGATTTTGAAACTATTAGCTTCGCTGCTAATCCAACGACCATAATATTATTGATTTTTAGCAAAATCATGAATCATTTATTGCTTTTTATACGTCTGTTTTTGAGGGAAGGGAGAGGGTATGGAAAAAGAGTATGCTCTGTATGCTTCTGAAAATGATGAAAAAAATGTACAACATCTTGGTGTAAAAGTAATTTTGCAATTCATTAACTCCTACTTTAACTGATGCATGATACCAAGAAACTAACAGAAGTCTTACTGAAATGAAATTTTGAAAACCTTTTCGAATACTTTAATGAAATCATATGTATTTTAAAACTTGCATCAAAATTAATATCAGACCTCAAACATCACAGCAGAAACTGTTGAGAAAGAGATTTTTGTAATTAGTATTGTTTTGTTTCTTTTTATTTACTTTTTTGCAGACAACAAATCATGAGCCTGATTCAAGCAAATCAAGTTGTTGTAGTGTCTGGAGAAACTGGCTGTGGCAAGACAACCCAAGTACGTTTTCAAACGAATACTGTAGTAATTTACTTTAAGCCTTAGCTGTATGTAAGTGCATAGCTAAGCTAGCTAAACCCTGTTACGAGCCTAAGTGACCTATTGGAGCCGGTGCTTGTCTCCAGTTTCTGTAGTGTTAAGCGGATGAGAGTCATTGACTACCCCTGGAGGGGATACTAATCCGTCGCAGGTGAGCCCCCAGCAGAAGCTGGTACTCATTTCACTGACCTCGGGAGGATGGAAAGCTGAGTCAACTTTGGCGGAAAAGGTCACACAAATGTTCAACTCTCAGTTGAGCCGGGGATTGAACCAGGGACCTTGTGGTTAGAAGGCAGAGATCTTACCACTGTGCCAACCACGCTGCCGTAAGGGCATAGGGTGTCAAGAAATTCTCACCAGCTCTTATATTTGCAAACAGCAGCATGGAAGGCACAATGGTAAAATCTCTGCCTTCCAACCACAAAGTTCTGGGTTCAAATCACAGCATATCTGAGCATTCAACATTTGTGTGACAATCTCTGCCAAAGTTGAGGTTGGTAAAATGAGTAACAGCTAACCAGTGAGTGATTATTGTCCTATTCAGGGGGACTCGGTGAGTCTCATCAACTTAAGACAGTACAAAAACGTGGAGATAAACAGCGGGCTGGTTCCAATGGGCCGCTAAGGCTGGTTAAAGTATTTAGCCTATTGTTTCCAGCCGACTTCTCAAGTTCTTTCCACATGTACTGTGTGACTGGAAGATCCTGCATCTCTGTTTTGAGGTCTATTCTCCATGTGTTCTTTGGGAGTTCTTTCATTTTACTCGCTGTCTAGCTGTTAGCACAGCTTTTAGGTCTGGGGCAAGCACTTTGAATATGCAGCAATCGAAATGGCGGATTTCTCTCAGGCTTTGCTTTGTGTGGGTAAATTCTACTCTATAGTTATTGAATTTAAAGTCTGGCTTTGAAATCAGATTAGAACCACAGATTATTTTCAGCTTTAATGCTACCAGAGGGTTAATCCTGCAGATTTGAACAAGATTGAGTACTAAGTAAACAGTGGGATTGGCTTCGAAGGTTTTTGTCAAAATTCAAACCTTTGTTTCTCAGGCCAGTAGTTTTAAATTTATATCAAACATTTGAAGATTGGAATATGACATTGCAACAAAACCCAAGTCAGCATCGTGACTGCAAAAGCGGATCTTGGCAGGTTTTTAAATGACAGATGATCAATCAATCCACCTTTTAATTGGTAGAAGCAGAATCAGATGCAATTCCGGAGCTGAAAAACATGCATGTCCCGGGATCTTCGACATTGCATTTTAAATGAAATTTGTAAACGACTTAAACCACGAATGAGATGGCTCATAAAAAACCCTTTGATTTATAGAATCAGACTTGAGTACTTACCAGAAGTATTTTAGTTTTCTTTATTATTTAATAATAATTGTAGTTTTTTTATTGTTAGTTCTGTTTCTAGAATTAAATAATATTAATTAGAATATTAAAAACTTTTCATTCTTCAGATTCCTCAGTTTATTCTAGATGATGCAATTCAAAACCTGAAGGGTTCATTATGCAACATCGTTGTTACCCAGGTAATGAAGAATTTAATTATTATTTACAATTTGCAAGACAATCAAGTTCACTTTGAAAGAATGCTTTTTTATTTTTATTTTTTGCATAAAAAAGCACAGTTTTTGCATTGATGTGATCCCTGTATTGTTTGTAAATCAATGCAGTCATCTGGTTGTCTGGGATGACTAAAATATTTATTGGGCAACCAGTGTTTGGTAAAACTAAAAGGCTGGTTGCTCGAGGAATAAACAGTGGACAATTAATCCAGCCAAACAGAAAATTAATCATAAATAGCACAAGACTTGCATAATTTTAATAATTTATATTGTCAATGTCGATTAATGTGACTGAAGTTAATAATAATTGATTTGCCTCAGCTAAGTGTTTTCATTTGTTTTGCCAGCTATGAAAATTTAAGAGACAATTAATATGTTTCATGTCTGGTAGTGATCAAAATCAAAGAGGCCATTTTGATTATGCTACAACTTAACCCCAGACTTCTGCAAAAATTGATGGCACACTAAGAACTTTGGGATGTTCAAACTTGACTTGGTTTTTCAAACAGGTAACCAAGATTTATCAGGGCAATCAATTCTTGGGCTTCCAAGGTTGTCCAGTTTGAAATAGGGACAACTTGGATTTTTTTAAATTTCAAGCATTGGTAAATTATTTCAATTATTTTGGCCATTTGTTGTTTTGACATATGAATTTTTTTTGGAGATTACAGTACCTGAATCAAACATGTTAGCAGCATTGAAAAATAACAACTTTTACTGATCCAGAGTTAGTAAATATCTTAACTAAAGGTATTGAGCTGTAAAAAATTTGTATGTACAGCAAGTTTAAATGAAACATCACCTGCACAAGACAGTGTGATTCAGTAAGTCACTGATATTTTTCACAGTCTTCAAGTCATAAATTCTTATGACAGCATCAGCTAAAATTCTCTCGTTAAAAAAATCTGAATTGTAAATGAATACTTCATTATTAAACAAACATATGACTTAAATATTATCTACTTTTTCATGAAACACATTTATTTAGAAATAATAGAAGGCTTATATGGCTTTGCTTACAGTTATAGATATTTAAATTGTTTGCAGCCTCGTCGAATTGTAGCAATGTCAATAGCTGAGAGGGTAGCAAGTGAGAGAGGAGAAGAGTTGGGGAAAAGTGTTGGTTATCAGGTAGGTGCTCCACAGGTTAAATGAATAAAATGGAATTTAACCCTGTATCCACAGCTGACAGTGGGGCAACTGCAAGGTCTAGGAAAGGCCTATTAGTCTTTAGAATTGAACTATCCCACTTTAGTAAAATTACACAGGTGACTATACAAAATCGCGCGCGCTGATTGGTCGACAAACTCAGACTATCACACGATAG
>JAOCPT020581243.1:0-10556 GCA_026546935.2 Palythoa grandiflora | reverse complement strand
CGAAGGGCTAACGCTCGAAACGTCAGCTTTTACAAATTCCCACGGCGATGATAATTTGTTCATCTACATTACTTGAAACATGATAACTGCACTGAATTAATGTTGAAGTTCATGGTACAGTTCTACGTTTATGGTTGCTCAGACTTGACGTTTCAATGGGTGGACAGCAATCTTGAGTTATCGCCATAATGTACGCATAAGGATAAGCTTTTGCTATTGCGAGATACTGGCCACACAGAAATATGATTATCAGTAACGAAACGAGGTTCCTAATCTTTTCACTCGCCGATTCATTTCTCGTTTGCATTCTTCCAGTTATACTGGAATGTCGCTAGCCTGCGTGCAGACGGTTTCCAGCAGTTACAAATATCACTAGACTTAAGTTCCTTTGCGGCACAGGCTATAATGCTGCCGGCCCAAACGGCAGGCTAAACTCTTGCAAAATGGCTGGATTTTACTACGTTTTAACGGATTTTAACGATCTATATTTATAAGATATTAAAGCAAATATAACGCACCCTCTGATTAATAGCGTTTTTTTAATTAACACATGCAGTGATATTGTAATTCCCAATAAAACAACGTCATTAATGAGTGATGGCCTATGTCTCTGGTAGATTACTTTGAAAGCGAGAGAGAAAATTCACCCTGCAGTGCTTGTTCTGTTTAGTTTTAGTAGAAATCTATAAAGTCACTATCTGTCGCTAATACTGTAAATCTGACTGGTTACTACTCTCAGGTGTATAGATGGTGCCTGTGAGATCCAATATGGCGTCGACGGTTCCCAATTTACAGGCGTTTCTGAAGACGATTTGAAACTTCTAGTTAACAAAATAGTTCCATATAAAACAAAGGTAGCAACAAAATATGGTGTAAAAATTTTTGAAGATGAGAAAAAAATAAATTTGAAGAGTTAACTTAAAAAGTTTCACTTCACATACTGCCGAACGCACCTGCACGCGAAAACTGTTTATCATCAACATTAATTCTTTGAATAAACTGATTAAAATTTAATTCATCAAAATTTATCTTTGTTTTTTTGTTTATTCCTCAGATATTTCTACTAAACTAGTTTTTCTCGCACTTCTTGATTGAGCTTAAAAACTCATGCGTGGTTCTATAACTGAACGAGCACACTTCTAACAACGAAAGGTTTTTACTCGGGATTCCTGTGGAAAGCACGAGTGTTTCAATATAACAACAAACTTTCTTCAAGAACATTGTTTTAAAGAAACACAAAAGATTGAATTAAAATTACTTGTACATGAGAATTTCAACAGCATCACCTTTTTAAAACCGAATAAACCATCTATGATCGTCTAGTTTGAAAACTTATGTCACCTAACTCTAAGACTTCATTTTAGTTGATAAATTACATCCAACACCGTAGAAGAAGGGGGTTACTTTTTACAACACGTTCCCCATCAACTGGCATTTTTGCATGTAGATTACATTAGGTGACTCCGTGTCTCCTGATTGGCTTCAAAACTAAAAATTAGCTATGCATTCTGCTGCTAATGGGGTGCGATGAAGGTGAATAGGGGAGGATGGACGTTCTATCAAAAGGGCTTCTGCCATTGTCTACTACTGAGTTGGGGTCACGGTGAATAGGAGATGAACGCTCCTAGTATAATAAGCTTCTGGCTTTGTCTACTACTTTATGTGGGTCAAGGTGAATAGGGGATAATGAACACTCCTAGTAATGGCTCCTGTTTTGTCTACTACTAAGTTCGGTTCAAGGTGAACAGGGGAAGATGAACGCTCCTATTAATGGTTTTGTCTACTGCTGTGTTCGGGTTAAGGTCAGTAGTGGATGATAAAGGGCTCCTGGCTTAATTTGTCTACTCAGTTGAGTTGGCGTCATTGTATATGGGCAGATGATGGCTCTCATTAATGGGCTCCTAGCTTTGGTATACTACTGTGTGGGAGTCAAGGTGAATAGGAGAAGATGAACGATCCTAGTAATGGGCTTCTGTCTCTGTCTACTGCTGTGTTGGGGTCAAGGTGAATAGCGGAGGATAAACACTCTTAGTAATGGGCTCCTAACACAATCGTACCTAGGCTGGAATATTTTAATTTTGGACCATGTGATTGGTTAATATTATTCATCTGCTTAGTTTTGTACAAATATAGTTTTATAAAAGGCAAAAAGTTTTTTCACACCTTACTTACCAATGACGTAGTACGTTTTCTCAGGGACGAAAAGGTAGCCTTGATCGACTGGTCCCCAGTCCACAAACACGATATTGCGGTGCCTTAATTTCGTGGTAGTGTTACAGTTTAACCAATGTTTATGGTTAGGGTTCGTTTTATTTACTCTGCAAGAGTTGTATCCTTCCTTGTCGACAATCCAAACGTTTTCAAACATATCATCCACATGCAGCGGCCTTTTGATGTCCGCGGGAAGGAGAACAGTATTTGGACAGACGATGTAAATTCTTGAACCTGGTAGAACATTTTTGCTAGCATCCTTTTTAAATCTAAAGATAACATGAAAAAAATAATTTTAGTTTACTAGCATAGACTAATTATTATAGATGAGGTTGTTGGTGCATTGATAAGATATCTGCCATCAAGCGTTGAAAATTTGTGTGATCTTCAATTCGCCAAAGTTGACTCAGCTTTCCACCCTTACGAGGTCGGTAAAATGAGTACCAGCTTTTGCCAGGGGATAACCTGCGACGGATTAAGCCCCTTGCAAACGGACGCAACATTGTTGCCCAACAACACGCAACATTGTTGCCCAAAAGCACGCAACATTGTTGACCATTAACACGCAACATTGTTGACCAACAACACGCAACATTGTTGCCCAACAACACGCAACATTGTTGACCAACAACACGCAGCATTGTTGACCAACAACACGCAACATTGTTGACCAACAACACGCAACATTGTTGACCATTAACACTCAACATTGTTGACCAACAACACGCAACATTCGGTTGACCATTAACACGCAACATTGTTGCTCAACAACACACAACATTGTTGACCAACAACACGCAACATTGTTGACCAACAACACGCAACATTGTTGACCAATAATATGCAACATTGCTGACCAACAACACGCAACATTATTGACCAATAATACGCAACATTATTGGGTCCAACATGCTGGGTCCGTTTGCATGGCATGTTGGCACTTGTTGTGATTAGTTTGATATTGTTGCGTACGGTTTGAAACCGGTCAAACTTTTGGCGCAACAAGTTTCGTTCTAACCGGCGAAGCGTCTAGCGATAACATGTTGCGCCCCTTTGCATGGAACTCACAACAATATTGGCCTCGTATACACGTCTGCGCACGCGCATGGTAGGATTACTGTACCAGAATTCACCGCTTTGTTAGACAATCGCCAACAATGTTGTGAGTTCTTGTATTCGTTTGCGTGGTAAATGCCTCTCGTGGGAGTTAATGCCTGTCATCAACATGTAACTTCTCCTTACATAACTCAAACAAAAGAATACAACTGCTAATGAGAAAAAAGGAATTAATTAACTGGAATAAGCTGTGGAAGTTGAAAAGCCAAATTCTCACAAACTGTTTATATAGAAAGTTTGGAGCTCAGTTGGGAGAATCTAACATTTGTCGTGTTTGGAGCTGAAATGATCAACACTACTAAAGCCAGAGATAAGAGCCAGCTCTTTAACTTCTCTAGTACAGCCTTCTGTGGAGGAACTAAAAAACTAGATGACAAAATTTCAATTATCAAAAATTGGGTCACCAGAGTTTGCAAAGATCTAGTTTTGATTGGTTAGCAATATCGTGGGACATGAGCCAAACTATCTCAATTTTGCATCTTTCTATATTTGCGAATGTATCTGTTAAGTTTTATAACAATACATATATCTGGCCTTTTTTCTGTATGATATTCAAAAAAATGAATATAATATATAATTTTTTCACAAAATCAGTAACACTAACAATGTCAAAATAACATTTTGTTTATTTATTCATCGAAAATTAATATAAATATACTAGTGCAGAAAATGAGATGGGCGCTTTTAGGTAAAAGCCCATATCTTACTATCTCTTCAGACGGTTGCACGACAACTGCAAATTTTCAGATTAAAGTGCGCATATTATTGCACTTAAAAACGATAACTGTAAAAATGGTAAAAATCCTTCTCAAAAATTTGACCGATCGAACACTTGGTATGCCTCAACCGTTAAACGTTTGAGTCAAAACAGCAACCTTGGATAGCTGTTCGTCCTTGTTGGGTTCGATCATCTGGTCTCCAAAATTAGCAACAGCTTCTTTATATTAGCAGTTGTATAAACTTCAGATAAATTCTAAAATATCTCAATAAACGCTACGCGCATACGTAGTCAGATTTTGGATAATACCTTTGGAACAGTGTAACTGTTGCATTTTTTCAAGTTTTCACCACACATTGGAACAAAAATCAACTCGTCAGTTTAAGCTAGATAATAGAAAATATAATTGAAGCAAATATATCAGGGCGGTTTTCTACGACCACTGTCAGCAGCGGAAGGAAAGGAACTTAAATGTTCATCTCGTAGCCTTCTTCAATACGAATGTTTCAGCTCGTTAAACTGTAGCCTTCGTATCGAAAACACTCTTGATTTCTGCTGGTTTTACGCTTCAAAACACGACACAGAATAGCATTCTACATTAGAAACTTTAGAGGTAGTCAGTTCTGGTTTCAGATAACGAAGTTTATCTCTGCTACATATACATTCGATGAAACTAAATTTCATTCCACCATGACTCCAACCAAGAACTTGGCAAATCAACAGGATTCACATTTTGAATTTAGTGGACATGTCAAGGGTCACCTGCCGAGACTATATTCCAAACAGACATCACGAAAAACCACCAACAAATTACAAAAATAGAAATTATCTTCGCAAATGCATTTCCCTTGCTTAATCGGTTGTCACCACTACATCCTACGCAAATTTAAGTTTGCGTTTTCTAGAATAATTAAAAATGGTCTAATTGATTTTGTTTTTCTTATTTGTGGCAGTTAGAAAATCGTAAATGAAAGGTCAAAGGCATTATTAACTGCCACACGGTTTTATTTCTAGTTTACTGCTCCCATAATTATAAGGGTCCCCACAGATATTTGAAATTTTAATTACGTACGCTGCAAATCAAATCATGTCAATGGTATGATAGTGCAGCCATCAAGTCTCTCGGAGAGAGTTTCTTTCTTTTGCATTATTAACATTTAGTAGATCAAACTTTTCATGGCTCAGTGCATTTAGGAAACACCTTTAAAAGAAATTTTTACCATTATTACTGTATCTATTCCTTCCGAAGTTCGTTTTTTCAGCACAGATATTTTACGAGTGAAGTAATCCGCAACCTCTATTAAACATCCATCAAAAATATAGATTTTCCATTAAGCACCTGCGCTGAAGTCGTGACTCGCATACCGGAATGATCTAATATCTTGTGTAAACATGTGGGATTTTCATCTTTGAACTGAGAAAATGTTCTCAAGGCAGACCGCTAGTGCTTGATTGTTTCGATCTGTTTCGGAAGCGATCATTTGCAAACTGTGATTATTGTGCATTTTGTCTGTTCGACAAACAAAAACATTAGGCAAAGCTTCATTGCTTTAAGCACTGTAAACGGGCCGTCCCTGCGTAATTGAAAGTGAAAGAAATTTCTTAAGTCATTATTAATTGAAAGAGAAATTTCGACAAAATTATTTAGTGATGACATTAACGATTTAATATGCTACATGGCCGTAAACTATTTCCAGACTGTTCTAAGGGTGTAAAGAAAGGGAAAGAAAACAAGTTTTCTAAACGCTTTCGGCTAATTTTTACCCATTTCCAAAGCATTTATTTCACGTATGACGGTATATTGAAACTCTTTTTGTCTTCACCAGTTTCGCAACCCTTATAAATTAGAACTGCAAATATTGCGTTTAGAATGTCTACAAATCATTTGTGACTTCCCGAGTATTTAGCTACAAAAACAAATTTCGAGTGCCCGGAAAGAGATCTCAGCACGCTTAAAGTATACCAATATAACACTGCAATACTTTAATGCTAATAAACATCAAATACGTGGTTTGAAACAACAAAAACGTGCAATACTAAACTTGTTGACTGTTTTAGTTCATATAAGCTCAATTCATTTTCGAGCGATGTACCTTCGGAATAGGGTACAAGAAAATAATTAAAATTGTTGTGTATATCGCGCACTGTTTGTTTTGATCATTCATGCGATACCTAAAATATAACAAGTGACCTTACGGGAAAATGACCCACAGATAAATGTATTTTGGCGATAACCATGTATACTGCACAAAAAATAAATGATATTCTGGAAGTCAGTGAACAGAATCAAGCATTATAAAACAACAGTTTTTCTCGCACACGTGTTTAAAATATATTTAAAATAAGGGAAACCCGTAAAATTATCATACAGAAATCTGTGATATTGGAACCAATCAAGTCTTTACTTCTGATATCTGAATTTACATTAAAGATTTGAACGACGTTGTGATGAATTGATTGAAATCAACTTCAAAAATATTAGAACTGTGGTCGGTCTGTTTACAAAAGACTTTATCAGGTTTTCAGTCGTCCACAAAGCGGAAGTCCTTTTCGACCTTTGGCTCGCAACAGGCTGGCGCCGATTAGTTTCGAGCGAAAGAACTCTTTCAAAACTCGCTTGCGTCTTCACTGTACAACAATAAAGTACATACCAGGCATAGATATGGCCAAATCTTATCTCTATCGTGCATCACTGATCATACAAACATTTGCGTAAACTAACAATATGGCCGGTCGACCATGAGGGTCAGTTTACTTTTATGCTTTGTATGAACAGGCACGAGACACAAAGCACACAGAACTAACAGTATAAATGAAATACTTCTGTCACGTCCAAAGTGGTCCAAGGGCCCTACGGGTTTGTGAAGAAAGCTACTGTCACCAAAGAAAAACAGATGAAGTCTATTTGACTCGAAAGTATTTCTTTCTCGAACAGTTGTAATATTCTAATTCAATTTAGAAAGTTCAAAACAACAAGAGTACAAACAGAAATTTTAAATTTAATTCTGCTAGTTTTCAGAAGCCACTCTTTGTCGCTTTCAGTTAACAAGTTTCTGGTAATTCTCAGAAGTCGACTCAGAACACTAAGAATCCAAGGCAGTTATCGGAATGTATGGAAAGTTGATGACGAGTTGACAGAAACGAAAACGGTGTCAGCTGCAGGTTCTGTTCCTAAGATTTGTAAATACTTACATAGGATTGAGTGGACTCCAATAGAGAGATGAATATATCATTGTGGAGGACACCACATAGACTTGATAAAGGAAGATCACATGGACCTGCCACAGTGTAGCATTTCTCATCGTGGAGAGCGAACACCTCAAATCTTTTAGTCAACACTCCACAATAATTTAATGCTTGTCGTACGGCCGCTTAACTACTTAACTTGGGTCATGCTCGTCAACCGTGAAGTGTGTGGTTCATGAAGTGTGTCCGCGGGCTAAGCTAAATATATACCGCTATCGGCTGTGACTGACACAACAAAAGAATTTCCTATATATCAAAGGGTCTGGCACATGATAAGCAAAAGCGAAAATTATTGGATAAAGGTTTATTGCAATACTAAGTGGTTATCGCCTTAGCAAACGATTTTTGCCATAATCACCTGCTCAAGGCAAAAATTTAAATTCATCGAAAATTCAAAAAAAATTAAATGTGAGAAATGACGATTGCACGCGGAAATCGGGGGAGGTTGGTATGCGAATTAGCACAAACCGATTTGAATGCTATGCTGTCTTTTATCCGCCCTTTATAAATTTGGAACAGAAATTTTATAAAACCAAAGAAAAAAAATAGATTGTCGCCTACATATGTTTGAATAACTTTGTAAGGATTTTAATCGGAAACGTAAATCAAATTTTTTCATGGTGCCAAACTTAAATTCAAATTTTAATTGTTACTGGTGGAAGTCTTTTTTAAACTAAAAGTCAGCAGCTTTCTTGTCACTGATTTAGAACAGAAGATACAATTTATCAAGACCATTCATTAACATGACACCCATATCGAAGCCTGATTGGCGCAAAAGTTGAGATTCCATTAAATGATTGTTACTATAAGGTAAACTTTTTTTAAAAAACTTCTACGATGCCAAAGTCAAGTGATACTAAAACATAAGCTTTTATGATCAGTATTTTAATGGATAATCTAGCCACGCAATAAGATTTAGTCATTTACTGACGCTGTAGCCATTGCAGCAAGACTTGTCATTCTTCAGTTCGGTTATGATAAATTTCACTTCAAACAAACGTATTTTTATTCAAGAGTCAATATTTGAGAAATGATGCATGGCATGAATTCTAATCGTGTTGATTTTTAAAACGTTTTCGGAAACGCCTCTCTTACGCCTGCTTATTTTGCGCGCGAGGTCATTCAGTTTAGAACAATAAGTTTTTGGTCTTAATTTGTCGTCATAGACTCAAATAGAATGGTGTCGTTGGAAAACCGCTCCACGCAGTTCTATCTTGAGACTTACGCAGGGCGGTGGCCCACAAGGCACAAGTGCCACGGTAAAGAAAAAGAAAAGCCGTAAGCAGGTACGTTGTTTGGAATGAAAACAAAACAGGAAGTTCAAACAGAGAACATATTTGCTTATTAAACTCTTTGTATAAGTTAACAAAGAACTAAATAGTTTATGTAATCAATTTGTTTATACGAAATGCACGAATTTTCAATACTTTTAATTTGATAATCTCTTAAATGTGAAGACTTTAAAAGTCAGTTGTTTGAACAGTTAACTCAGGGCCTGTTGTAGAAGCTACCCATGCATATACTCCGCAATTCCGTTTAATATTTAAGTTATAACTGTAAACTGCTTTCAAATGACTGAAGCTCCTTCACTTGATAAATATAAGAAAAATGCAAAAGTTTTGATCAGAAATTTAAAACAAATAAGGGCTATAATTTATCAGAAACAATTCAGAATAAAAACTCAAGCAAGGCATTGACTTATATCTGTTCTGATTTAAAATCTTCTCTAGTTTCTGTAAGGATATATGTTTCAACAATCTTGATTTGACAAAAGCAACCAATTATCAGATCTAACTTATGAATATGAGTAAGAGTTCAAGGACTATGAACTATGTGCACAGACCGGTTATTTTTATTTTTCCATGTCACGAAAGGATGGCGTTATATCCACGTCAAAATTCAGGTTTTTCTCACACCAAAGTTTTAAATTCGACATCCGAGTTTTTCATTTGAAATCCGAGTTACGAATTCGACATTGAGGTTTTTCACTCGACATGCAAGCTTTGAATTCGACATCCGAGTAATCTGAAATTCTAAGCGACTTGCAACAACGAAGTTCGATATTTAAGTTTTAAATTTAACATTCAAGTTTTAAATTTGACATTCATGTTTTCCAATCTGAACAACTTTGACTCGATATAACCAATCAGAATGGCGTATAGCCACTTTCACATTTGAAAAATATAACCAATCAGCAGTAGAGTTTGCGAGCCGAGTCCAACCAATCAGGTCAACAACATTGAAGTGGCTTTCTGGATTTAATCGGTTTTCATGACTGGCGTCACCTCGTGCAGCCGCGGAGGTGAACAACAACGAGGTTCAACTGTAAATTATTCTATTGATAATTTTATACATCTAAACGAAAATAAGAACACTATTAGAAAACTCAAAGGGATGTTTTGTTCCAGGAATCAGGAACCACTTTATTTGCTCATTAAAAAGTTTTTATACATTTTTGAGTGTATTTCAATTATTTCTATTTACAATTAAGCCTGTTTCTTTTTAAGTTATAACATAAATAGATAGAATAATTGTAGTTTTGATAGAGCCTGAGGGCCGGGCTAAGTTAACTGTGAAGTTTTCTAGTTAGCCCCCAGCCTTATTGTATTTTAAAAGATATTAATACTCTATGAACAGGGTTGAAGAAAAAAAAATGGGACATTGAATGACTGAAGAATTGAGAAAAGTAAATTTACTCGCTTTCCATAGACAATAGATGGTCTTTCAGTTGCTTAATAAAAGAAAAAGAGTTTGAAAGTTTAAGTTCGTCTGGGAGTTCTTTCCATACTAATTTAAATGAAACTGCTTGTTTTACTGTATTAGTTTTAACTCTTTTTAACTCTGTATTAGTTTTAACTCCTGAAAAGATTTCTGATCACAAATGACGCGCAAACGAGATTGAAATTTTCGAAGCGAAAGCTCCGGACAAATAGATTACTTTTTTTCAAGTAAGTTCTCGCATAAATTATTTTAAAATTGTCATCGATTGAGACCACGACTAAATAAAAAGTATTTTGTTCTCTGTTTCCTTGGCTCGCTCAAAGTTTTAAAAAAGTAACTTTTGATTCAGGCTTTTGTTGTTAACAACTGAGTTTTCAAGGTTTGTAGGTGGTTTAATTACTTGCGTTTGCTCATATTAAAAACAATTTCAATGAAATTCTTTTGATGCGTCACACTTGTATTAATGTTCTAATATCATACCCACATAAAATACTCGATTCTGATTGGCTAACTAACAATGAATTTTTCCTTAATTCGTGCAATT
>JAOCPT020581242.1:0-18545 GCA_026546935.2 Palythoa grandiflora | reverse complement strand
CTCAACAATTTGCTTGTCATTCGCAGTTTCCATGTTAGAATAACTTTGAAGTTCACACCGACTGCGCTTTTGAGTATTTTCTTTGTTCGTGCACAAACAACAAATTAAACAATATCGACTTTTGAAAAAGTCATCTTTTGCTCCAATAGAAATATGACCCCTTCTAATGATGGATGGACCACTTGCTTCGGACGATATGCTCACAACTTGCATCCCCCGATATCAGCTTCGTTCCGACGGGGCCTGCACACTCAGTAAATTTTGCCGAGCCTCATTATATTGTTCTTAAATTTTAGTGACTTCACTTCAGCCTGTTAACTTTGTTTTTAATTTCTGTGAGCGGTTTTTATTTAATAAAACGGAACGATTCGCACCACACATGTAATGTAGTGTTTGTTGAACTTTCCTTAGGGCTAAGAATTAAAGTGGATTTTTTGTGATTTATGCTAATTTACTTAGTCAAATTATAATTTCTCTCTTCAATTTTCTTCCCGAAAACTTGTATAGTTATTGAAATCAACCTGCCGTTTTTATAAAGTTGTTCTTATTCAAATCAGTAGCAAAGAGTGTCAAAAAAACTGTATTCGAGAGACCAGTTAACTATTGACTCTACGCGGTAAGAAACACATTTTCAACAACTGCGAGTCTGATAAAAAGGCATTCAAAACTTCAAAGACGGTACCGGTTCACAATCAATCGTTTCTAAGTTGAAAATCTAGTTAACTATGTTCATTAAACGGTCTCTGAGCAGTAGAACAACACGCTGATTTTCAAAGCTAAATGATATAGCGGTCAGTCAAAACCATTCCTTGTTACAAAAAACACAAACTATCCTTCCTCATTTGTAGAAGCAGCTTTTAGCTGTACAGTAGTTGACTATAACAGTTTGATATTTGTGAGTTATAAATTAGAAACCAAAGCAACAATATACCAATTCGGAAAAGTGACATGTTCTATCAAACTTAAAAAAAAGGATTTTAAAAGTCGCAAGTAATAATTTTTTTTTTAAACTATAACAATATTGTTTTTAATAGCAGTTTATATTTTCACTTTTTCCACATTAAAAATGGTTCGTTCCTTTCCAATATTATCTATTTATAGACAGTAACCTTGGAAACACTTTAATTTGTTACCGGATGGCGAAACTTCCGTAATTTTCTCATAGCAAAGCCAAAATAATCTCATAGATTGCATATGAGCAAAATGATCGGAAGTAAATTCGACATTTTCTCATTTTCTCATAAGTACAGTTTTACGTTTAAAAAAACATTGACTTTTAAGTTTAAGGATTTAGTAATACTCAAGAGTAAGCTTACCTTCAAAGCTTTCACATCAGAAGTAAAGGAAAGTTTTACCTTCTGCTTTCTCGTTCTAGTTTAGTTCTTAGAACGGTAAACATTCGCTATTATAGTTCTGCATGGTGACTAGGTGAAAAATTGCTATTGTAATTTCAATTCCTTGCTGATAAATTTACACCCGTTTGGACAATATATAAGGTTTTGTCACGGACTCGTCTAACGAAGTAGCCAAAACTGCGAGTTTATGTATTCAAAAATAGGCAAGCCGACAGAAGAAAAACAATTGACATTTCTAAGTTTGTTCATACATTTTAATATTCAATACTAAAACTGCTATTATTTCAGTACGTTGTCATAAGAATATTCTTGAGCTCAAAACGAATTGTGAGAAATTAAATCTAAAGGGTTTTAATCCGCTTTGCAGGCGATATTTTGCCATATAAGTGCACCTTGAAAAAAAAAATTTAAAACACGGAAGTCGTTTTTATTTCTTGTATATTGTCCAACTGTAACAAAAACTTCGGTTTGGTTTGCTAGAATGCAATGTGAAGACAATTTTTGTTGAATTATTGTTGTTAGCATAACAGATAATTTTAGAATCGTTTGAATAAATCCTCTTAAAGCAGATTTCGTTTAAATGAAACTAAACATCATTACCGCTTTATATAACATCAGTTAAAGACAATTCAGTTACTGAAATTGGACAATTTCTGCTTCAAAATATTTTGATCTCGACTTATGGCGTTTCTTGCCAGTGAGTCAATCAATATCTTTACCTTTTCAAACCTTTTTAATTGTCAACAATTCAATTTTTGTTTGAAAATTTGATTCATAAAACCTCATTCTAGACTTACCAGACTTACGTCTAGAATTGTTTTGAATAATGATTGACATGACTATTCTTCCAGAAAAAATAATTTTTATTTAAAAGAGGACATTTCGAGAACATGAGTTTGGCGTAAATATTTGGCCTTTTGGGACGAGGCAATTGATCTCAAATCGCATTCAGGTTTGAAATGAAAAACCTTTTCAGTGCTAAAACTGTTATTTTTTTAAAAAGATAAAGCACACAGAGTATTACATTCAAATTCTTCTGTTCAAAAAACTGCTTTACATTAATTTTAGTTTCAATTTTGCTCTGTCCTATGAGTATTTGGCTTTGCAAAACCGGCTTGGGATTTTTTGTTCAATATTCCTGGTCATTTAGGCAAAAAATAAATTGTCCATATATTATATCAGTATCATTTCTTGCGTCAACTTTTAATTGCGCGCGGAAATGAATATTTCTATATCGTGTCATTTGTGGTTATAACACTTGCAACTTGAAAACTTACTTTTTAAAATTCAAACTGAAATTCTTGAATTCTTTTCAACCTGCTTCAAATACCCCCTTAAAAGGTCGAAACACATCTATGATTTATTTTAAAACTAACTTTTGGTCAAACACAAAACTAGTAGAAAATTTTTTAATGAAAAAGCTTTATGTTTTGCAAAATGATATATAAACAAACCGATCACAGAGAGCTGATAGCCCTAAACATAAAAACGAAAATTTGTCGTACCTTTTTCTAGGATGCGAGTCAATTCCCCACGGTGGATTCGCCATTTTGTAAATTCGGATGGCAACTCATTTGACCCGACTAGAGCAGCAGCCTTAGAAAGTGTAAAAAATTTTTTAGAGTAAATTTAACATCAAAAAGTCAGCAAGTCCTAACTCTATTTCTATCTGCCTCAAAGCAGAGTTGTCCAGCCGCCTGCCAGTTGGAAATGATAAAGTCCTACAGCTATGCAAATTTTAGCAGGTGCTAAGAAAGCTATACGTGCGTTTTAGTGGCGTAACCATAGCAACGTTTGAGAATAAAAACCTGAGCTTATTGAGACAAAAAGAACAACCACAAAAAATAAAATAAAAACACACGTACAATATATTAGAAAAAAAAACGGCTTTATGAGGTGATGCTAAGATAAAATGATAACAGTTGCTTTAAGCTTTTGAAGATGAAAGATTGTTGATACAAACGATTTATTCATATAAATGGAAAGTGGTAATTTCCAATCGCAATTTAATTTTTTTATTTTTCATTGGCTCACAATAACAAGCAAATGATAGAAGCGATTTTGTTGAATAAATATTCCACGATGTGAATAAAGTTGATCAAACACTTCTACAAATAAAGGAAGTTCTTTCTTCTGATTAGAAATGGTTTTGATTGAGCGCTCAGTAACACTTGGCCTTCAAAAATTATGTTGTTCCCTGCAGTTCGTTTGAAAACAACTTTTGAATTCGGGGGAGTTCAAATCAACGATTACATAGTGACAGCGGTGTAGGAAACAATAGGCAACAAAAATTGATTTTGACACCATTCAGATACAAGCACTTATTTCCTTTCAACTTTCTATGCCATTATATTCACAACTATACACACACGCGACACAGACCATATCTCAATGCGTTAAGGTAAATAAAGAAACTGACAATCCATATGCAGTGTGCCTTTCTCACTCAAAATATGTTCTAACATAGAAAACAAGGTATCAATTGTGACTTTGATTGGAAAATATTTTTTTTTTATTTTTGAAAATTTTTGGATTGGTTGAAGTTTAAAAACTAATCCTAAACTTGACTTATTTCTTTAATGCATTGAAGTTGCCATTTAAAGATATTCGACATCTGAATTTGTCAAAAGATTACATTACTGAATCTTGTCTTTCAAGACCAGTATCAAAATGATAGTCATTTTTATGCAACTTTAATCTAAATAAAAAAGTTTGAAAAAAACGCTGCACTGCCTTAATGGTTTAGTGAAGGCGAAAATGATTTCAGGCTTTAATTTGAGTCTGACAAGTTTATTAGAAATATTGAATTTCATACGTTTTCAACGAATATGGTAATATAAAAAACCTTAAAAAAATATTTTTTAATCAAAAATTCAACGGTACTTTACTTTTGCCGTATTTTATTTATCGTTAGCATTACACTTTTTAGAAGTCTAGGAAATCCAGTGTGACTCGCAAATACGACTTGTTTTATTTTCCCATTCTTGGCAAGCATACGAGCACGGCCATATTCTTAATGAGCATGCGCACACAACCATATTCTTGGTGAGCGTGCGCACACGGCCATATATTTGGCCTGCATGCGAGAACGGACATGTTCCTGAAGAGCATGCACACACGGCCATATTCTCGGCGAGCATGCAAGCACGGCCATATTCTTGGCGAGCATGCGAGCACGACCATATATAATCTTGGTGAGTATGCGAACACGGCCATAATCTTGGTGAGTATGCGAGCACGGCCATATTCTTGGTGAGCATGCGAGCACGACCATATTCTTTGTGAGTATGCGAGCACGACCATATTCTTGGTGAGTATGCGAGCACGGCCATATTCTTGGTGAGTATGCGAGCACGACCATATTCTTGGTGAGCATGCGAGCACAGCCATATTCTTGGTGAGTATGCGAGCACGGCCATATTCTTGGTGAGTATGCGAGCACGGCGATATTCTTGGTGAGTATGCGAGCACGACCATATTCTTGGTGAGCATGCGAGCACGGCCATATTCTTGGTGAGCATGCGAGCACGGCCATATTCTTGGTGAACATGCGAGCACGACCATATTCTTGGTGAGCATGCGAGCACGACCATAATCTTGATGAACATGTGAGCACAGCCATATTCATGGTGAACATGCGAGCACGGCCAGCTAGCACAGCCATATTGTTGGTGTGCATGCTTGCGCACATTCCGAGTTTTTCTACAAGCTTGGAGTACAACTGCTCCCCGGAGCAAGAAAACCGGAACATACCGAGTTGTAGCATATCCAATGGACAAACGAAAAAGTGAAGTTACAATTTGAGCTTAATAATTCTGGAAGAGATACATTCCGACAACTCTATCCAAACGCTGCGAGCAGTGCTGAACACATTGCGTGAAGAGAGTGTTTGAGCATACCGTAAATTCTCTATTAAGTGCCGCTCTTCGAATAAGCGCCTCAGTTTAATCTAACATAACTTATTAATGGCGGTTCTACACGAGCAAAGATTTTGTGACAAATTATTTCCCCGTGTATATAAACAATCAAATAATTTTTTAAGACGTTTCCTTGGTCGTGCGCCGTTAACGATTTCTTTCAGCGGAAAAACAAAATCATTTTATCATGTGGCTGCGAAGCGGGAAGAAGCAAGAAAACAAAATATGGTTTCCTTTGAGAGAAACAGACCTTTTTTGTTGGCTTGTGGCGTGTCTGCGTTTATGTTTTGTCCCGTTAGGAAAAAAGGAGACAAAGATGGTTTTTCGCCCGTCATCCCAAGAAAAATGGAATAAATGTATCTCCAAATTTTGACATATTTCTTTCTCAGGTTGTCCACGCAAGCAATTTGCAGATGTAGCAATCTTTTTTGCCATAAAAAAACTGGGACGCCAGTTTTTCAACAAACGTATTTGTTGAAAAACGGCGTTGGTGTTATGGTAATTAAACGCACTGGAATTATTACCTTAGAGTTCGGCTGTACTGTTACTGTGCAACACACTGTAAACCGAAACTCAGTTTGTGATCTAGTTGACAAATAAATTCCATGTTGGCGTGCGTATCTTCAGTTATAGATCGTAGATGATGTCAAAATGTGGTTAGAACAAAAAAGGGGCACTTGAGGTAATGGAATCTATTTGTTTTATATAATAAAAAATTAAAAACTTTGCAATGATAACGTCAATCGTGCATCTGTCCTCTAATATATCATAGGCGAGAACCAATCGAAATGGGAGAATAACCTGGGTTATTATATAAATCATAATAGCCTATTGGTCCTCGTTAATGACAGTGTTGTTTCCCAAGATCAATTTTACCATCAACATCATTTAGGAATTCCATACCTGAATTTTTTTTATCTCTGCTATCATCACCCTTAGGTTTAATTTTTTGTCCCTATTTGGACTACAGTGTCCGATGTACCATAACACTTAAAATTCCTCCCATCAGCTAAGGATATCAGGGTTCCCTCCTCGTGCAAAACAAATTGGTGTGACTATGGCAGCAATGATAAAAGAAGAAATCTCTACTGAAAAGCAGGAATGATAAAAGGAGGAATCTCTAAAAGTTGGAATGATAAAAAGAGGAATTTCTAAAAGCAAGAAAGGATAAAAGCGGGAATATCTAAAAGCAAGAATCTCTAAAAGCAGGAACGATAAAAGTAGGAAAACAATATAAATATGGACACAATTTTACAAACCTCACTCATATTTATTAATAAATTTACTTTTTTATAAATTTAAAACTGTACATATAACAGGATATAATAATTTTATCTTCATTTTAACATATTGTCCATAAATACGTAAGCCGCGATAATGCTATAATTGCAAACTTTATTGGATATTTGTTTGTTATAAAACGACTAGCAATACTGTTTGGCTGCACAATATTACAAGGGTCACAGTTTGCGAGCTGTTTTCATGTGCATCAATTAATGACTGTCGTATGTTATGTTTCCAAAGCAATTTGCTCTGCAACATGTACATATTGCAAGTTTTCGATATGCTATAAACATAAACTTATGCCAATTAAAAAATTGACTGGTGCAACAAATTTTACTGCAATTTCACACAATTGCTAAATAGCACATTTGTTATTATTGAGCCTGGAATTAGCCTTTACGTAAACGAGCAGGGGACTGGGTACGAATATTCAAAATTATTGTTTGAATTGAAAAATGGGGCCCGCCATCTGAAAGGGCAGCCAAATATTAGTTAGTTTACCAAATTTGAGAGTCATTAGTTTAAAGGCAAAGGCATGGTACACTTTTAAAAATCGCTAAAATAAAAGAATTTTTTTATGGATAATTAATATTAATTAATTTATTTGGAGGGGCAAGCGTCCGTCCAATCCATACAAAAGTCTCCTAAATTTGGCGATTTTTAACTAGTGTACCATGCCTTTGCCTTTAGACCAATGACTCTCAAATTTGGTAAACTTACTAATATTTGGCTGCTTTTTCAGATGGCGGGCCTCATTTTTCAATTCAATCAATTTTAAATGTTCGTACCCATTCCCCTGCTCGTTTAGGTAAAGGCCAATTGTCATGCGTCGTTGAAAGTTTTCTCGCTTCAATTTTTCTGACAAATGTTTATTCTTTGTTTCGAGCTACTGAACAACGTACATCGATATATATGTTTGTATATAGGATTGGGCCGAGCTGTACTGTTATTTCATATATTTTCAATTTGGCATGATTCAGTTGATCTGAGCCTGATATGAGGTGAAACACACTCCAGTAGTATTAGGCCACACTTGCATTTCAGAAAACTTGGCCCGGGAATCCTCACGCATTAACCAACTAAACTAATCGTGAAACTGCTACGTTGCCAGCGTGGTGGCCCCTGATGGTGTAGTGGTGGAGACGTGGGTTCGATTCCCGTTCGGGGCACATACCAATTTTTTCTGACAACTGTTTATTCGTCTTTGAGAGTGCACAAATTAGAAAAGGCTTTGAGATGTAAATGAGCAAACGGCTTACAGAGTATCACAACTAGAACAAAAGATCATTACCGTGACCCTGCACCAAACATAAAGCAAAGTAGTAGGTAACCATAATCTACTTTGTTGTTTGCTGAATTTCACACCAAGTCCACCCTACTAACTTTCTTGTAGCAATTATTTTTATACACTTAGGCCTTTTCTCGCTGAGAATTGAGAAAAATGTGACATTCAGAGACTATACACAATAATCGGTTTATCAATTCCTTATAAATTGTTTTCTCGGGCGGCGATTTCTTTTTTATAAGAAATTGTTGCGCGAGAAAACGATTTATAAGGACAAATTAAACAAAATAATTCAGAAACTTTTGATATAACTAAAATTTACAGTTTACTGTGAGGATACTCGTACCGTGAACACTCAGAACTTTTTGTCGACTTTTTTATGCTAACCAATCAGAGGCTGACTTGAAAAAAAATTATTCTAAACTTTTCGCGCCTTCCCTGTGATTGGATAATGGCGTAAAAAAACAGTTCACCCATTGTTCTATTAGTGAGTGCTTATTGGACAATCAGAAAAAAGTCCGAAAAAAAGTCGTAGGTGTTCACGGTTCGAGTGTCCTCACAGTAAGTGACAAATAGCAAGGAATAAAGTCTAAGTATAAACAAAATACACTGGAATCAGAAAACTTTAAACCCGCCAGTTGGCATGTTGACTCACATTTTGACCCTTCTAGATCGAACGAGCCCAAAAAGTTATTCAAAAACAGGAAGCAGACCTTGCCGAAACAAGGAGACAGGTAAGTCTTAGTAAAAAAGTGTAAGATCTTTATTGGTTTATGTTATGGTTGATTCGTTGGCTTGGGGTTCAACTTTAAAATGTGAAGGTCTGGGGCTTGTTCTTCGGCTTGGAGGCACTGGGTATTTAGAAGCTTCCTGCTAGTTAGGAGAACTTCATGACTGCTTTCCTATTCTATCGTCTTTGTATGCTTTTGTATACTTATGTAGAAATGCTCTTTCCGTTATATAGAAGGTAATCAGGATAGTCTTGGATTACAGAATTCCACACGATTCCGGATTCTCCACCAACTGATGAAGTGAATTCCATATTCACAGTACTTGGATTCTGAATTCCATTGACTGGAATTCTGAACCTGGATTTTGGATTTAAAAGCTAAGATAATGGTTTCCTGGTGGAAAAATATATTGTATTTCGGATTCCAATTTACCTTTTATATAAGGCAGTTCTTCTCGTCTTTCGTAAATCGTTTACAAAGAGTAAACCTTGCATGATTGTTTCATTCATATTATCTGTACACAGTGTTGATTTTGTCTTCATCGGTTTTCTGCCCATTATGCTACAGGCGATAGCTCTGAAAGAAAAGCTACAGGAGGTTGAAGTGCACGCTCAGCAGCTGCAGAAAAACCTCGCTCATTACAAAGAACTGTTCAACAAGAGCGTTCAACAGGTTGGCTATTTAAAGATTGATACAGCAGAATTAGCCAATTTTTTCATACATTTATGAAGGGCTGCCAGCTAGCAGACTTTGTATTTATGTGAGCCTAACTTTTTTGTTAAGCTATATGTAGAAATGTGAAAATGATCTTAAGAGACGTGTTACCGTGTTCAGAAGAAAACTGTTGGTTTTATATTTGGTTAACATACATTCCAACAACGAATCCCGTTGCAAATTTTATCCAGTATTTCAAAAGGTTGCCTTCTCTACCTGTCAGTACTGTGAACGGATTGCTTTTGAAGCACAAAAGAAGACATATAATAATAAGGATTCTCACAGTTTTTACTCCAACGGTCTTCGTTAGTGCTTAATTTAGTTGTTGTTATTCATGCAGTGTTCCTTTCGGTCGTACTAGTGGCTGATGAACGTGCAAATGGTCCGAAAAATTGATATCGTTAAAGTCTTCTATTGCTGCAATGAAGATTCATGTAATTCATTTGTGTTGAAAGAAGGCGCGCGACATGTAAAAAACGCACTAGCTAGCTTAATGAGATATTCGTTTAGTTATCTCAAGAAAATCTGCAATTATTTTTTATTTGATACAACTTAATTCTTGTCTCTACAGGTTAATCATTCTGAATCCACCATCAAACAACTAGAAAGGAGTTTGCAGGAGTCACGTGACGAGGTATGACCTCCTCATTAAAAAAATTTTTGCTAGTATTACTGGACGCCTTAAGCATAGTTTTTTTAGTTACTTTATCACTTTCTTTCGCGGATCGGCGGCGAGAGATTTGACACTTTGTCTAAAGCCACTCTCTAGCGAAAATTTATTCAATCAAAAACCATCAAATCATCCCAAGTAAGAAATGACTAAAAATGACTTGTGAATCCCTCTATTGTTTACCAGTCAGTCTTGTCACCTTACTACTGGAGAATGAAAAGGGTTCACACAACTCAAATGATTGTCAAAGGCCAGGTATTCGGAAGAAGTGTCGTGTCAAAAGCTACTCCAACATGCAGGATATCCTAAACTGTCAGATTGTCTTCCCTTGCCCGACCCCCTCCCTCCACGGGCATAACATTGATCGGTCATTATGTATTGTGTAGGTTCGAAAACGTGAGGACGATATACTGCAGGCTGAAGATCACATTAAGAAAGTTCAACATAACTACCAGGAGGAATGTAATAAGGTGAGCAAAGACCTAGAAGAAGTAAATTCTCTACTTTTGGTGCTTGGAACAAAGATCCTAAACATTATTTTCTTTATTTTTGTAAGTTTACAGAAGGATATCTAGACGCTGTTAACTGTAGAATCTTTATATATCATTTACCTTTGACAATTTTCAAGGATTCATTTTTGCGCCGTCTTTTGATTTGAAGTTTTATGAAACATAGATTGTCTTGGTAATTATAAGTGTTTATTTATTTAGGAATTGTATTTAGCTCGCGATCAACGGCTGTTTACATGTTACGTTGTAGGGTCAAAGACAGAGCAACGCCATGGAAGAACTGGACAGAGAACTACGACTAACTCAAGACACTCTTCAGAGATTTAAGAATCAGGTCAGCGGCTTGTATCATGTAAACAGTTTCTCCCCGGCCCCGTTTCCTCCTCCTACTCATCATCATCATTATTATTACAGACTTTAAGAAACTGCGAAGGCAACGTCAACGACGACGGCTCAGAAAAAATATATTTTTGATTTGCTTTATACTTTTCTCTTTCGGTAATTAGGGTTTTGTTTTCTTAGGCTTAAGTTTCGTGAACAGAAAAAAAGTAAAAGTTCCTCCTCGAAGGTAAATAAATACTTTTTGTTGCCCCGTTCTCGTCGTCCTAGAACTGCAAAAAAGGTCTTTTCACGTTCTGTTTCTTGCGACAACTTGCAGGTGCTCAGCTCGATGCATTCCAACGTGCGCTTATTGTGTTTACTATTATTGTTTTTTTGCCGCCGTCCTCATTTCTTAAGGTCTCTAAAATTATAATCTTCATAAACGTATTCATCATCATATCCTTAGCCTTATCAATATCATTATCTTTATTGTCATTGTCATTGTTATTGCTTTCTGTTATTGTTATTGAGAGTCAATGGGAGTCGCTGACCTAGGATACATGCATACGGCCTGCTTAAGAGAAACGCCGGCGACGTAAAGAGACAGCTCTACAGCCATCCTCCGGCAGTGAGAAAGTTTTTCCATGCTCAAGATCAATCTGTTCCAATATCTGCTGGAACTTAGTCCTTCCTACTTGATCTTCCTATACGAAGAATCGACAGCACACTGATTACTATTGCTGCTGCTGTTGCTATTGCTGTTGTTGTGTTGTGTTATGTTGTGTTGTGTTGTGTTGTTGTTATTGTTGTTATATCTTTAGCTCCATAGCTTTGGTACAGCAACGTTTAGTCAGACAACGAATTGTATGTTGACCTTGATATTTTTTTCTCTTGGCAGGTTTCGCATTGTGAGGAAGTTATTCACAACTTGAAGCAGAAACTTGTTGAGAAACAAAAAGAGGTTTGTTTTAAACATGTAGAATAATGAATTCCTGAATACCGCAAATTTCATTACTTTTCACTTTTTTTCTATTTTTATCACTTAAGCTAAGTCCTTTTACAAGCCTAAGTGGCCGGCGCCTATTTCCGGTTTCTCTAGTGTTGAATGCATGAGAGGCATTGACTCCCCCTGGACAAGACAATAATTTGTCGCAGATTAGCCCGCAGCAGAAGCTGGTACTCATTTTACCGATCTTGTAAGGATGAAAAGCTGAGTCAACGGAAGAGAAGTTCACACAAATGTTCAACACTCGGATGAGCCGGGGTTTGAATCCGGGACCTTGTAGTTGGAAGGCAGAATCTGTTCGTTTACTCTTCTTCACCCACCGGACCTGTCATTACTTTAACGGTTTCTCTTCATTTACTCGTTGTGAATAAAATAGAGCTTTAAAGAGAGGCAGTTTTTTAGTTTGTTACAGCTGTTGTAGTGTATGGAAGAGGACGTGTTTCGCTGTTTAATGTATTGTGTTGTCGTTTCACTTCATTTATTTGTTGTGAGTAAATAGAGCTTTAAAGAGAGGCAGTTTTTTGGTTTGTTACAGCTGTTGTATTGTATGGAAGAAGACTTGTTTCATTGTTTGGTGTATTTTGTTGCCGTATGTCGCTAACCACTGTGTTTTTAACCGTTCGTTTTAGGGAGTCTCTCACGAAGAGAAAATCCGTATTCTTCAGGAAGACCTTACCATAACGAAAGACAGACACAAGAAATCTTTAGATGAAGTAAGAAGCGTCTATTTTGTTGCTTCTGCTTTTTTCTGTTGTCGATGAATTGTGGTTTCTCGATGCTTTCATTTCATTGTTGGTTTTGATAATTATCAATTTTAATTTTTCACTTCCACTTATAATTAATGATATTTTGGATCTTGAAAATAGTTTTGTTTACAATTTATCCCAATTAAAGAAACTTTGCATAAAAAATTCACGGCTGACAAAATAATTAGCTGATTTAGTCTCTAATTCAACCCTTCAAAGCCTTGCCTCTCTATTAATCTGGAAACTAAGATGTAACAGGTTCTTCTACAAACTGAGGAAAAAAGCCTTTTTTGCATGTATATTCGGTTCGGTTCAAACTTTTATTCGTTGATACAATGCCATACATTTTTGTAATATATTTGAATTATTCCAATAGGACAACTGGATTTTAAAATGCAGTAAAATGTATTACTTGAATATTAAATTAGTAAATTAAGTTTATAAAAAACATGGAAACAAATTGTAAAGTTATGATTTTATCGTGACTTTAGATTGCCGAAAAGGAGAAGAAAGTGAGACAGCTTCAGGGTGATTTGTTAGCGGAGAAGGAACAACACGCACAGCGAGTTCAACAGGTAACCGTGCATGACAATATCACTTCATTGTTTGTTCTTGCTCATTGTTTTTAATTACAATTTCGTTTTTAACAGCTTTTATTATTTTTGAAAAGGAAAAACTAGTTGTGTTTGCACAAGGAAGTTTTCTTTGACATGTTTTCCTTGCCAAGAGTAGTCTGTGCCTAACAATACTTTGGAAACATTTTCCTTCTCGTCCGTTTGCACCAACATGTCTCATCCTTGATAGTTTTTCCTTGATAAGGAAAAATTGTCAATTTTAGTCTACTTACTTCGAGATGGTTGACTCTGTATGAAAAAGGTGACAGATTAGGAGGATCATGAATCTTGTCACGCAATCTATCTATAAAGTTACTCTCTGTTATCAATTGATTCTGTATTGTAAAGCTGACAGATTACGAGGATCACGAATTAAGTCTTGCCACGCAATCTATCTATAAAGTGACTCTGTTATCATCTTATTGTTTATTGTAAAGGTAACGTATTACGAGGAACGAATGCAAGACATGGAAACTGAACTTGGCCAGGTTAAGGAAGAAAGACGTCAAGCCTCGCATCAAGTAAGTTGAAAAAAGTACATAATCACAATATTTCCTTCAAACTTTTTAGTAAGTTCGTTTCTTTAAAAACTTTTATTTTCATATCTCTAATCTGACCTAAACGAGACATGTCCACCTCGATGGAAAGTAGTTCTAGAAATTATAACAAATGCATGAGGATATCTGGCTTCCAACCACAAGGTTCCAGGTTTAAATACCGGCTCAGCCGAGTGTTGAACATTTGCGTGGCCTTCTTATTTTCCACCAAAGTTGACTCAGCTTTCCATCGTTATGAGTTTGGTATTAAAATGAGTGACAGCTTCTGCTGGGGGCTGCAACGGATTATTATCCTGTCCAGGGGGAGTCAATTGACATCTGAACAGATATAAAAAAATCTAAACAGTTACTGTTCATCAGCAGAATACCTAAACTGTGTGCAATTCACCATAATTGGTTTCGGCTCCATTAAATCCTGTACCACTTAAAAAAACAATTTTGGAGGAGCCACCCACTAGATCAGCACACCTCTCATCCGCTTAACACTACAAAAACCAAAGATAAGTATCGGCTCCATTGGGCCAATTTGATTGTAAATGGGTGGGCACGAGGCTATGTTAGGCTGTAATGTTGTGGCTTTAAATACCAGAATACGAATTGAAGCAATTCTCTGTTGAAACAGATCAGTCGCAGTGAACAAGCGATTCAACAGCTTCAGAAGGACTTGGCTAACTTGAAACAGCGCCATAGGAATGAGGTAAACACACGTTTTTACAAGCATTTTGTTTCGAAGAATCAGTACCAAGGGCAAATAATTTTAACTGGAGGCATACTTCTACAACACAGTAGGTTGACAGTAAACCGTGCTACAAAGTCGCCCTGTAGGTAGTAAATTGTTATTCTTTGGATAAAGACCGAAATTTTAAACAGTTAAAATGTGGCAATGAACTCATCGTTTGCAGTTTAGTAATATTAGAGACCTTTAGATCCGACTACGAGTACGAGTACAAGATTTTACGAACGCGCGCGCATTTACCAACAAATCCCATCCTCCCGACAGCGAGTTTGCTTGTACAACAGCGCGCGCTCTTAAAATCTCTGTACTCGTTCTCGTAGTCGGATCTAAAGGTCTCTATTATTATAATGCCATTGTCTTATCTTGTACATATATTTCATCCTAATATTTTTAGGTTTTATCTTGAGAACATCGAAATGTCGTCGCGTTGTAATCTTTGTCACCAAATTCCAATTGCAATGTACGTCAAAAAACGTGTTTATTGTTAAGTGACAGCTGATAGAAAGCTTTTGGAAAAATTTTAAAATCCCTCGAAAAACTTCCAAAAAAAATCGAGGGCGGAGGGATGTTCGTTGCCCCTCCCCTCCCAACATCCTCCCGCCTGCCAATTTAGGGTTTAATAAATTGCCTGGTTATTGGACTGGTATTTGAATTTGATAAGTTTCTGCGAGTGATTTGATGTAGTCTTTTCATTATTGTTGTTTTTTGTACAATTAAGCTTCATAACCCACTAAAGGCGATTTTTGTTGTCTAGACTCTGAAGAATGAAGAACTTGTCAGACAGTTGGAGATTGACCTGGCTGGAGCGCAAAGCAACAACAACAGCTACACGCAGGAGGTACAATAATCTTCATTGCCCTATGATACAAGGTCTTCGGTCACATTCATTATTCGATCCTTTGAATCATACCGCTCCCCTTCCATACCATGAGTACGCATGTGCAGAACTTGTGAGTTTATCTTTCTCAGCCACATCCCAAAAGCGTTACACTTACACTTTACTTTACTTTACTTTATATATTTCTTGGGAAATAAAGCCTGTTTGTAGCTATGCCCCACTAACGATGCCCAATAAGGCCGAAACTGCTGTCTACAGCTGCTATTAGCAAGGCCTTCTTTATTTATAGGTAGATCCAAGCGGTAACGCTCGCTACTCATGTGGCCTTTGTGCCCAATAATAGTCGCTGCAAAACGGCTCGGCAGAAAAGTGTGCCACAAATTTCCTTGCAGAAGAGTTGTTATTACTTTTGATGAACTCGAAAACGAAAGACTCCATTAACTCTTTATGTTTTTGTTTTGTAGCCATGTTTTTCATGTAATAAATTAAAACTTTTTTTGCAGGTTGCGCAGTTAAAAGAAATTATTGCTTCCGCACGAAGCACAGCCTCTAAAAGGGAACAAGAACTGCAGGATAAAACAGATGAGGTAACGTCAATGTAAATTACCAGAATTCAAATGGTAGGTTTGTAAATAACACAAAATCATCGTCACCATTTTCACCACCACCATGGCTACCGCCAACGTCATCATCACCATCATCATCACTGTTACCATCATCATTATCGTCACCATCATCATCACCATCACCATCATCACCATCACCATCATCATCATCATTATCATCGTCATTATCATTATTTCTTTAAATGCCGATGGACACATAAGCCAAAAGGTTTCGAAGTAGATCTCCATTTACTTCCGTGTTTTTCCAGGCCTCTCCATCTTAGCCAGCCTCCAACAAGTATTTTCTACCTCCCTTCCAGGGTCCACAACATCACTGTCTTGTTGTCCTAGTTTGACAATATACGTTACTTGTGCCAACCACTTTTTTGGTTAATATATTGCAGTTGAAGATAAGAGGGGAGGGTTATTCACCATTAACCGAACAAAGTTTAATCCAGCGAACAACCACATTGGAAAAATGTTGGACACTGATTACTTAAATCTATTCAAGGACTTTCCTAATATAACTGTACTGGTTGTAATTTTTGCAGTTGTATGGAAGCGAACAAACAATTAACGACCTTAGTGACCAACTGGCGAGTGTTAGAGCTGATCACAAGAAACTAGGAAATGAGGTAGGTTACTTTTCAGAATCAAAATCTGCTAATTTATACGCCTGCGTTTTGGCCATTTCTCTTTAAAATGATAAAAAGATACTCAATCTGGAAAATGTTATATCTGTTTTAGTTTCAGGCAGGTTTTTGTGAAGTATTTGAGTTTTCTAAGACATTCTGTATTGATTTTGAAAACTGCTATTTCGATTTGTTAATAACATTCTGTCACAATTTTACCCTGATTGTCTCTGAAGCTTGCGTAATCAAGAAACATAACTTATTGGGCAAGAATTAACATAGTCGGTATAATCTTCTCTTTAAAATATTCGATGACTTTCTTTGCCATTTGTTCTCTTTTTACATCGCTATACGGTCTTGACTGTGCATTGATTACAAATTGCTTTGAGATGTATGAGTGACCAAATTGCCGATAGACAAATGAGCTATCACACCTTCAACAAAACTCATAACCGTGACCGTGCACCTAACATAAAAAAAGCAGCATTGAAATCTTCTTTTATAACCAAACAGTTTTAATTAAATGGTTTCGCTTTATGTGTGTAATCCCTTAGGATGATTGATATTATTTTTCTATGAACATTGGAACAGGTAAAAAGGAAACCGATCCAAAGGGTTCGCCACAAAAGTTTTCAAGTGCACCAGTATGGCTTTCCCTACCCTTTTGCCCATCCAATATTATATCGAGAGGATACGAAAATGTAGTAACTATAAATATCTTCAAGGGCGGCGTGGTTGGTGAGTAGTGGTAAGATCTCTGCATTCAAACCACAATGTCCCGGGTTTAAATCTCGTCTTAGCCGAGTGTTAAACATTAATTTTGTGTGACCTTCTGTTCCACTAAACTTGACCTAGCTTTCCATCCTCCCGAAGTCGGTAAAATGAGTACCAGCTTCTGCTGGGGCTAACCTGCGATGGATAAGTGGCCCGTCCATGGAGTCAATAACTCTCATCTGCTTAACACTACAGAAACCGGAGAAAAGCACTGGCTCCAATGAACCACTTACGCTCGTAAATGGATTTATCTTGCACAGATATCTTCACAAGCTCCACCAATAGCGAGGAAAAGATTCTTTTGTTTTCTGATTGGGCGTGGTGGGATTACAGCTTATATTGTCGTAAAATGTGTTTCTTTCCATAGAACAACATGCTGAGAGAAAAAGTTGCCAAGCTGGAAGGTGACATCACTACTCTCAGATCTCAGCACCGTGACACGGCACAAGAGGTATGCATTACTCAGATTATAGGCAACTCTATACAAGGCCGATCAGTTTCAACCATAATTACAAAAGTTTATCAGTTAATAAGGAAAAAAAGTTACACACGTTAATGTAAAAGGGAAAGCATTAACTGTTCCCTGTGTACTTCGTCATGTACTCGACTTCACTATGAAAGCAACCAGGAATGGTTTGTTCGAAGCTGGTTAACTTCAACCCTGGATTAAGCTAAATAGTGTTTATAAAACACTGTCCTAGGAAATAAACTTGTAGCTCAAGTTAGTCTATGAACGGTTAGAAACAGAAACGTAAATTAAATCTTAATCCCGGGGCCAATATAAATTTTAGTTTAAGGTTTGTTTTTTTTTCCTTGTCGTTTCCAACTTTTTCCCCTAGCATTCGTAAAAGAGTATTTAAAAAAACTTTTTGATTCCGGCATATTTTTGTCACAAAATCGAGCTTTAAAGGTTCCGCAACGGCCACCCCCAGCGAAGATGACCGGGAGTTGCTATATTTGGGTCCAGAACAGGCCGTGACGTCATTTCAGGAATTGTCTACTCTTCCCGTCAGTTTATTTCAGTGTTTCATTATACTTCCATACAAACCCGATCTTTTTTGGTGTAAACAAACCAAAAAATGAAATGGAATACAATGAAATAGTGAAATGAAGAGTGGACGATTTCTGAAGTGACGTCATGACCTGTTCTGGACCCAGACTTAGCAACTCTCGGTCATCTTCGTTGGTCGTGGCCGGTGCGGGACCTTTAAAGCTCGATTTTGTAGCTAAGAAGTTTCGGAGCAGAAAAAA
>JAOCPT020581189.1:0-10558 GCA_026546935.2 Palythoa grandiflora | reverse complement strand
ATGACATTGGATAGCCTGAGGTTTTCAAACAAAGTCAAACAGCTGCAAATTGTGGTACCAAAGGAGTCTGCTTTAACGAGAATTGTCTGTACTAATTTTTCTGATTTTCATAATTTAGAGGGAATTTAACTACCAATCCATAGGTTGATAAACCATTGTAACATAAAGAATAATAAACGTTTTGCTGCTATGGAAATTTGCCAAAATGCCTTCAATTATTTGCTAAAGGGCAAGCTGGACTTGACAAGATAAACATAAAGACTGAAAATGTTTCTAAAACTGCTGATTTGTTTCTTTTCTGACAGAGCTGCAGCACTCGAAAAGAAATTGGTGTTCATTGAGAAGAGGGAAAAAGAAGAAACTGCAGCTCTAGAAAACATGGTTCATATGGTGGAGAAAAACCTGGAGTTAACGACGGTTAGTATTCACCTCAATGTTTGCAGAGACTGGAAGACTCTGGGGAATGGTCTGGAAAAATTCTGGGACTTTGATTTCAAAGATGATTTGTCAACAGAATACACTCATCTCTGTTTGGTTTTGCTCTATTCCAACTGTAGTTAACACAGTGGTAAGATCTCTGCCTTCTAACAAAGGTCTGGGGTTCGAAACCCAGCTCAGCCGAGTGTTGAACATTTACAACTGTGACCTTCTCTTCTGCCAAAGTTCACTCAGCTTTCAATCCCCCGAGGCCGGTAAAATGAGTACCAGCTTTTGCTGGGGGCTACCCTGCGATGGATTAGTGTCCCGTCCAGGGGGAGTCATTGACTCTTATCCAATTAACACTACAGAAACCAGAGATAAGCATGGGCTCCAGTGGGCCACTTAGGCTTGTAAAAGGATTTAGCTATTCCAACTGTAAGCTAACGAGCTGAAGTTTTTTTACACGCTGCATGAACTTGGGTACTTGTTTTCAGATTAACTTTCGAGTTTTGCTCATATTAACTTAATTTGTCTTTCCTACATTTCTAACATTTTTAGCAAAGAGCTTTGAAAGCGGAAGCACAAGTGACCAGGTTGAAAGATGAAGTGAAAGGTCATACCGTAAGTTTACCCACACAAGTTTCACTGATCACAAAGAAGATGTACCAAAGTAGTTCTATAGCTAACCATCACATGGTGACGTCCTCTTAAACACATGGTTCGTACGCCACCTGGATAACCTGGGAAATCCTTGAAATTCGGGATCTTTCTATCCAGGCCTGGAAATTCGTTGAAAAACGAAGGTTTTTTTGAAAGCGACATGGAAAAATCCTTGAATTTTAGGTTTGCAGTCCACTTAGTGTAATTTGTGCCGATAGAATTGTTATAGTCATGATTTTTGTTCTTTATATAATACCAAAATAACATCGCTACTTTCGATCGTGTGAAGAAAGTTGGTATTTTGATGTTCAAATCGACTTTATCTTAGAGTGTCTCCCATATATCAAGACCTTGAAAAAGTTCAGCACACCTGGAAATTACCTGGAAAAGTCGTGGAATTTTTCTTTGAGCAAAGGGGAAGAACCCTGTAAACAAAATACGAGAACCTGTTTTTGAGCGGGGGAGGGTAGTTTTGTTGTCATGTGATTATTTTACTACAATTATTGTTGTTGATCAAGACACTTTTTCCGTTCACATGTTGTTTGTTCAAAATAAATACGAAACATATAATCATGTCCAATCGAGAACAAACAAAATGTATTGAACGCAGCATTTCTTTATAACGAATTCAATATCTTTTGAACTGATGATGAAATTAATTCAATTGTATTTTTATGTCTGGTTTCAGAAGAAAACCGTTCCTTTGGCATCATATCAGCAGCTACTTACCACTCACGAGTGTACCTTAACAGCTATTAGAGAGAAAGCACGAATGGCGTCTGAACAGATGTCAGCTGCTGCTAGAGATGCTGAACAGTCCATAAGGTAAATTTATAAGTTAGCACTTGACTGTCAAAACATCTTAACATTTTGAAGTTCTACGAAAAATGTGAACAATTACAAGTAAGAGAGAGTGAAAGGTGAAGTTGATTGTCAGATGTCACTTTATTAAAGGTCAGTGAACCACAGTTTAATATTGAGCAGTTTCAAGGTATCAGACTATGATCTTTCTTTTGGTTTTCAGACAACTATACTCTGGTGTGGATACACTAAAGTTTGTGACGAAGCAACTAGACTCGATTGACAGAATAACAGACGTGAAGACAACAGCGGATGACACGTGACGATCGTAGTTGACAGGTTCGATCACCAATCGTGTGATGCGTAACTCAGTCTGGTGGAACACTGCTCTTAGGCTGTCATCAAAGGAAGGTTAAATCCCTGAAGCATGTCGGGATGTTTCTATCTGGTGAATACACAGACTGCAGGACTTAGTAAAGCAAATGCCTTCGAGTGGCACAGAGTGTTACAGATGCGGTATATGTTTGAAACAGTTTTAAATTTGCCTGCCAAAGTTCGTTCGTCCTCAAGTAATCGAAGTGCGAGAAGGATTGATGCTCTTCAGTGTTGGCTTCTAAATCATTAATGCCATTTACAGTATATTGATGGTTGGGAGCCTCGATTTTCCAAGACGTATGCCGTATTCAATGACGATGTCCCCTGGCAGTTGTAATGAAGGCAACAATAACAGTGATGATGATGACGACGATGGTGGTGGTGACGACGATGATGGTGATAGCGATGGTGATGATGATAGTAGTAATGATGATGATTCTGATGATATCAATGAGGATATAAAATGACAATGATTACGGTGTTTAAAATGATGATGATATTGGTGGTTGTAATGACGACGATGATGCTGACGGAAATGATGACGATAATGATGATAGCAATGAAGGTGATGATTTATGATGGTGACGATGACGGCGATCGTGGTGGTGGTTAAGGCCGTGGTGGTGATAGTGTTACTGGCGATGATGGTCATGACAGAATTGATGTTGATGATAGTAAGGATGGTCATGGTGATGATGACGATGGTGATAATGACATTGATCGTGATGATGACAACTCGAGTACAAAATATTTGTATGTATGTACTATAGTCAAAACTATTACACGGAAAAAAGTTCGACTCTACGAACCTTAAGTGTGAATTTACAAGTATTTATTTATATGGGCATGTTTGGAATTGCATAGAAGAGATAAATTTTAGAACGAAGGTAATTTATCAATTTCATTTTTAGTTTTGAAATCAAATGAACAAGTTGGTTCTAAGGAAGATGAAAGCGAATTCCTAACAAAATTTGATAATTTTATCACTATTTTAATAAAGTTTATTTTTTTATATGATTAACATAAATAAAGAATGAAATAAACTATAATAAATAAATGATTTTGAGAAAAGTAATTTTAAAGTTGCATAACTTTTCTATTAACTTTCTCCACACGTTTTTGTCACAAACATCAGTAACTCCGAAGCCTTCGAAAAAATGAAATTTTGACGTCCCTACAATGCATTTTTGTATTCTGTTTTAACGACAAAATTAGAGACCCCAAACTTGTAAATTTTAATGCAAATTTAACTAAAATAAACGAAACTTATTTTTCAAGACTTTTTAATGTGAAAACGACGTCTCAAAATGCGATACTTAATTTGCCTAATTTATTTTGTATAAATTATGCAAGTGACGTCAGGCAATCTACATCAAAAGCTGTCTATTTATCAGACTAGATTCACCGAAAATTTCATGGTCATAGATAAAAACGTTTATTTTCTAGGTTGGCAAATGACCCCCGCCCCTTAAACGTTACTGTCGTAAAGTGCGGTCTGTTTGAACTAAGACGAGATTGGCGGAAGACAAAACCCAAGTTCGCCGCAACGAACGGGTAGCAATAAAAACGGTCGTAATTGAACTTCGTGTAATTGGCTTTTCTTGCAGGCAGTGTATTTAACACACATTTACCGTATTAGAAATATTGCAAGCTTCTCCCTTTTCGTAAAAATCTCCATTACGAGCTGCTTTTTCGATGGCATAATTAGTGTTCTAAAATATAGACGTGCGAACAGACTGGAATCATTGCAATTTAATAATACAGAATCTGTTTTTAGTAAATCAACCAGTTGAGATTTTTTTCTTAATTTGTAGCAAAATGATTGCCGAAATTTCATCTGGTTGAAAAAGGATGTCAAATTTTATATTCCAAATTACAATATTAAGGTATAGTACTTCGTGTACATGTCAAAGAGCAATACTTTCAAAAATATTGAATATCCTATAAATTTTTCAAAACTCTTTCCTGTAATTATTTGGGTTGTCAAAGTGCACGGTCATTAGTTTTCTCGACAAAGGATTACTGATATTTGCATTCTTCGGCACTGATAAATCTGATTGTTTTAGAAGTACTAGACACAATATATATGCCTCCGAAATTCTAGATATTGTCCCAGAAACAAAATTGCGGCCATCAACAGTAATTTTGCGATCGTTTCCGACCACAAAATTTAAAAATGCTGGAACAGAAGTGCAATACCAAAATGTACTTATAGAGAATTAACTTTCTCAAGGTCAGCTAGCATTTTATTGAAAATTGCAATTATTGATGAAAAGCCAACATTTCTTTTAATCGGAAACAGTCAAAAGAACATGTTGTTTTCACATGTAAAATGAGAAAAGTTACTTTAGATTCACTAGGGATGAATAAGTATGCTTGTTGAAAGCAAAAACGGTTTTTCATCGATTATTAAGGGAAGCTCAGCACCAAAATTATTTTTATATGTTAAACTATGTTAATTTACTTTCGAAAGCGATTCGCTTGTTCATGTTCTTCAAAAATGAATATAAAAAGAACTAGTCAAACGTTTGGGTTGCGTCATATCGCACTGACGTCACAACGTCAATTAACCTATCAAAAGAGTCTGCTTTATTTTCCTTTGTTTTTTTACTGGCTTTTTTCGTAAAAGCATCGAATAGAATAAAAATGTGTTTTTCTTTTTAATCAACTTCACAAAAAGCTTGCATTTCTTCGATAACAAATTGCAAATTGACTTTGTGATGTCACGAATTAGATTGCGAATGCCAAGATGGCGGCGTTCATCTTCCACTTTTCGTAAATTATCTTTAAGGATGCGGCTTGGGGAATCGCCCTAAAAATCCCAATTCTTAAATCCCAAACAGATTTTCTTACAATGTAAAAAAATAGCTTTTAGATGTGCACCTGGAAATATTGGGATAAATCATTTGAATTTAAAATCACTGCGCGTCCAGGTGGTGTACAATTTTTTGCATTTGAAAACAATGAAGTGTGACGAGAAAAACGAAAGCCTTGTCGAGTATTTTTTTATGATAGTATTTCTCCCTTACAGGAACCACGACGCAATTAAATCAATTAACGTATACACAACATATCCAGAGGGATACATTTAATTAAAATATCACGACTTTTGACCGGGAACAAGAATTGTACAAGAAAAATGGATCTTGTAACTTTTGTTAGTGAAAGAAAATACAGCAACACTGTAGTTCGTAAATGATTTAATTTTATTTGCTCATAATATAGATATTTAGGCAAATAATTTCAAAGTTTTTATTATTATAGATTAAATACAAATAAGCGAAAGGAACTGGATGTGAACACATAAGAACTCGCGAAACACTTCAAGATCTTAAAGCGCTGTTAAAGCAAATTCGCTTTTTATAATTTACGGTATGTTTTATATCAAGCATAAAAATGAAACACTTAACGTCAAATCAGACTCAATAAGATCAAAACTATTCTCATGAGGATATTGTTATTAACACTCTGTTTAGTTTGTAGATCATTTTTCATTCACATATTACCATATTACTGTTGATAATGATGACAAGTGGTTGTCGAAATACCCAGTTCCTTTTGCTTATATATATTTTTCTTGATTACAGGTAACAAAAAATCTCTGTAAAATAAATTATATTTTCGTACTAAATTTAAAGATTTTCAGTGAATATAAGACCGGCTAATTTTTATTTTTATTTCTGAGGGTTTCCATTTACTGGATACGTAAAAGTTTGGCAATGAGCACAGGTACGAACTAGATGATAGGCAAGTAGAAGTACGTAGGTAATGGGTAGAGGTACGCAGTAGGTGATAGGCAAGTAGAAGTGTGTAGGTAATAGATAGGTAGAGGTACGCAGTAGGTAATAGGTAAGTAGAAGTATGTAGGTAATAGGTAGAGGTACGCAATAGGAAATAGGCAAGTAGAAGTATGTAGGTAATAGATAGGTAGAGGTACGCAGTAGGAAAAAGGCAAGTAGAAGTATGTAGGTAATAGGTAGAAGTACACAGTAGGAAAAGGCGAGTCAAGGTACGCAGTAGGTAGGAAGAAATACATACTTCAATAGTAGGTAGGTGGATGGATAAGAGGTAACATTGCAGGGATACAATCTCCATCTTCCGTTGAATTTTCTCCCTCGTTTGCTGTACTTAAGGTACGGTAATACAAGCAACAAAATCCTCCAGCTTGTCTTGCAACATTGCTGCGAAATAGATTGAAAAGCGATGCTGCGCGTTTTACACCTGCGTACAAACTTGTTTCCCAGAAAAATAAGCAGTTGTAGGTTGAAAAAGGTTTGTTGCAGAAAATAGAAGCTCGTTTTACTTTTGTATTCAATAAAACTTGTAGACCCCGCTGCGCTTATTACTACCACATATCAACTTGTCTCGCAGCAGAATGACGTCACCTGGCCGTATAAGCCAATCAGAAGTCAAGATTCACTCAACCGCAACAACTTAGTTTCTCTGCGAGACAAATTTGTACTCGGGTGGAAAAACGCCCAGCATCGCTTTCCAACCTGCTTTGCAGCAGTGTTGCGAGACAAGTTGGAGGATTTTGTTGCTCGTATTATCATGCCTATACTACTGTGAGTTTTTCAGAACTAAAAACTTCTATTCATATACCTTGAATTCGTTTCGTACGTATAAGTTATGATAATGTGCTTATATTAGTAAAAGAACTTAACTCAGTACTCGACTTTCTAGAGGTCATAAAAACTTCGCCGTTAAGTTCGTGAATCGACAGAGGTAGAAGCTCCTTGACGCTTGTTCGCGATGTGGCGATGTCATGACAAAAATCTGGTCCTTCTTCCTGCTTTACGTTGTAGCTGGTAATAAACTGTTTTAAACAGCGGTACCAGATTAACTCGAATAAAAGCAACACTGCACATATTATTATTGATGCAGAACAGACGAGAAACAGTCCACCGAAATGTTTAACAGCTAACTTATACGCTTCGTTAGTTGCCTTTACATTTGTGCAAACGCCCGAAAACCACTTTTGCCTTAGCTTGCGGAAGTGATCCTGCCTTTGATATTTAAGAAGTAGATTTGATATGGGCTCGGTCCATTTTGATCCCCGACGAAACACTATTCCCAGCATATTCATTCTAATTGGGCGTCCTATTATCCTAAAGCTACAGTCGGACTGTTTTGAGGCAGCTAAATCAAGGTATGGCGAGTCGTCAATGAACGCATCTAATTGTCTGAAAATTAAAAAAATACTTTAGACTGCATAGATATTTTTATTACTCCAGTTAATATAGTTGATTAACAAAGTAAGTATATAGTTTTGTCTCAGTCAGGCTTTGACTATTAGGAAGTTAGATTCATTTATGAACCTAAGTGGCCCATTGGAGCTGGTGCTTATCTTCAGTCTCAGTAGTGTTAAGCAGATGATAATTATTGACTCCCCCTGGACGGGACACTAATCCATCGCAGGTTAGCCACCCAACAAAAACTGGTACCCATTTTACCGACCTCGGGAGGATGGAAAGCTGAATCAACTTCGGCAAAAAGAAGGTCACGCAAACACTCGGCTGAGTCCGGGTTTGAAATCCGGAGCTTGTCGCTGGTAGGCAGATATCTTACCGTTCCTCGAGCCACGCCGCCTACTATTTCCAAGGAAAATTTGTACTTCTTTCGGGACCCGACCGTTTCCACGCACCCCGCCGCATCCATAGGAGAATTTCAATATTTTGACACTGAAATTTTTACCGATCAAAACTTAGAAACTTGAGGGCCATGAGCCTGTCCGCTTAATCAACATGAAGTCCATTGACGTATTGCCTGTTTTCCCCCGTGTAGTGATTGTCGAATGTAAAAAACATTTCCCTCTGAGAAAACAACGCCGTGCTCACAAACGCAAATAACATAACTAAACATCGACAAGGCCATAAGTCACAGATTTCAAAATTAAAAGCCATAAAGGCTAAAAATAGTGCGTGTATTTGCACAAAACATGATTTCATTCTGCTTTGCCCACCTTCTTGGTTTTAAAACAGTCAAAACCTGTGTGCCCTGGGCACGACAAAAAACGCGACACAAAAAATAAAAGTTAAAAAAAAGGAGCCCATTCCTTGACTCGTTGTCTACGGGTACGAGTGAAAAGTGCTATTTGCTGAACAGGATGTTGGTCTTACCCGCTTCGCAGATTTGATATTGCTTCCTTGTAAGTTCCAACTTGATATGGTTTCATGTTTTGGTAGATTCGCCTAAACGTTGGATCGGAGCTTCGGGAAAACAACATCTCTGTGCTAGAACTTTCCAGTGTGGCAAACTTGAACCCAAGAGATCGGTCCGTGAACTGTAAAAGCCATGTAGTTAGTAAATGAGCAAATTAACTATTCACACATCCCTGAGTTAGAGCACTGATAGGAAGAACTATCTAACCTGTAAGTTTGAAGTAGTGTTAAGATGCTCTGTTGAAGGGCTAATGCTCGAAAAGTTATAGCTTTTTCAAATTGCTACGGCGATGATAATTGGTTTATCAACACTACTTTAAGTTTGTATCTACTCGCCGACGCACGTGTAAGTTTGGTTGTAAAACAACCATTAATTTTAGGAGTTTTGTGTGATCAGTTATGTTTGTTTTAAATGTGTGTTCTGTGTGTGTCATTCCTCAGTTTAACTACTGTTTTTAATCTTGTAGCTTGTTAATGTTATAAATCAGCTTGTCCTCAATAGCTTTTTATGTCCAAAATTGGTTTTATTTGCTTTTATGATTGTCTCGATGTGAAACTGTGCACTAATCTTTAGCATTTTCCCGTTTATTTCAAATTATTAGCTCCTTTTATCCATCTTAATTACTTTACGCGGATTACAACTTATTACCAAAGAACCTTCCTTGTCATAAAATTCTTACCTGCTTATTTCGAATATCTGAAATCGGGTAGTCCTCTCTGGCCTTTACTAGATATGCAGCCAGATTAGCAGTGTACGTGGATATTAGCACTAAGGTAAAAAACGAGAATATAAGTGATGTTAAACGAGCACTGGTAGCACGTGGTGTGACGTTGTCAATTTGGAGTTTAAACACCAGCCCCCATACATAAGACATGCATGCGGGGATGTTGAAGGTCGTTCGTGCGTGACCAAAACTGTGTTTGTAGTACCCATACGGACTGTAACGATCAAGGCTCCAAAGAATGATTAGCATGGCGTTGACAACAGCCACACCTACAACCCATAAATCGCGCGAAAACGGATCAAGAAATGCGAAATCCCAGAACGTTGTCTTGCTCGGTGCTACAGAAATCATGATTTTTGTTTCGCTGTGGAGAAGAGCAGGAGAATAATCCACAACTCGTGAGCGTATCTCGTTAATCGTTAACATTGATAAAGTCATGTCAGCTTTGCCTTGTAGGACGTCGTTGACCATTCCATTCCAGGTGTGCGTTTTTGTGTCATACGCTCCGTATCTTTCGTCTTCTACAAAATAAATATCAGGTTGAAATTTCAGATCTTGCTGCAGTAAATCTAAAACATCAAAGATGAATCCAGAGCAGCAATACCTTTCAACTTCACGCTCTCCTGAAGTATTCTTTGTTTTCTTGTATTTGTAGCAAGCTTTACTTAAAACACACTCCTCTCCTGGTTTTAATTTCTCTTTACTTACAATTGTAACAGGATCCTCCTCTATCGTCACCATACGAAGAATCAAAGGTGTATTAGAAGAACTGGTGGTTTTCTGCCAGAAATTGTAATAAAACTTAGCGCGTTCGTTATCAACCGAACCAACAGTTCTCCATTGCTGATTTCCATATTGGTCTTTGCCCAGTTGTACAATGTCGTATTTAAAATGAATTCTTTCTCCAAGATGGTTAAAAGTAACTTTTCCTGTAATTCCAAGGAACTCTTGCGAGGTGAACAACCTGCAGCGAAACAATAGAATATTTTGACTTGAGATTATTTTTCTCTTAGTTCAATCTAAATTTCTCGGGAAACATTCAACTGTAAAGATTTTGTATATTGATAAACGCTATTGAAATTTCATTCATTTTACGAACAACATATCAATTTCAAATAACGGTATTACCGAGTAAGAAGAAGCTATGCTAAAGTATGATTGCAATAATAAATTATATTATTATTAAATTATTGTTATTATTATAGCAGTAAAAACTTTTAGATGCTAGGTTTACTAAAGAACATAGGGCGTAATAACGTAACCTATGTTCCTTCAAGGATTATCACTTTCTATTATATACTAAGTGCAAAATAGTTATTATTATTATTATTATTATTATTATTATGGCAGTATTGTACTTCTAGATGCTGAGTTTACTAAAGAACATAGGGCGTAATAACGTAACCTATGTTCCTT
>JAOCPT020581152.1:0-10559 GCA_026546935.2 Palythoa grandiflora | reverse complement strand
CTAATTGATAAATATTGACATTCGCTGAGTAGACTTAAAACTCTATTACCTTCTTGAGGTACCAAGCAGGTCCCAAGCCGGAATTGTCGTGACCAATTCGAATCTTATTAAGGTCTCCCAGATTGACGTCATTGGCCAGTTTGAACGTGTCTTTCCTGTTATTAATGGCATTGGTGAGAGTAAAAAAAATAAATGTAGCTTATTCACCTTTTGTTTTAAACAATTTACACAAAAAATATTTGTTAAAAAGATAGAAAGGTGCTGGCTGTCTGGAATAACCATGTATGGGCAATACAGGCCAGGCAGGTGAGATTTAATAAGGAACTTAACAAACATTACGTGATAAGTAGTGTTACCATAATGAATCTGCCAGTGTGTCAAGCCTTCTACGACAATGACAAAAGTAGTCATCCCTTTAAGAATATTAGACAACGTTATCAGTTGAATAAAGATTAAGAGTGATTCATAATGTAAGTACGATTCAAACTTGAACAATTCACGTAAGGGCTATTTTCCTCCCCTCCCCTTAAATTTTAAGGTTTCCAGCAACTGAAACTGAACAACGTGACTCGTAACCCTAGGGAGGAGGGGTGAGGGCGCAAGTTGGAACCCCGGTGTGGGGACGGTGTTGCAGCATTCTTGACTAAGACACTTAACCCGACTTGTTCCAGTTGACTCAGCTGTACAGACGAGTACCAGTCTCTGCTGTGGACTAATCTACAATAGCTTAGTGCCCCATCGACGTTCATTCATAGACTCTCTTCCGCTTAACACTACAGAATCCAGATATCAACATCAGCTCCAATGAGCCACAAGGATCGTAAAAGGCAGTGGTGCATTGCTAAAGTGGAACTCTCTAATATACGTTTCCAAGAGAGGAATGGGGAGTGGGGGGTAGGGTTGGGGTGAAAAATGTAAATGATAAAAACGGTCGAACATTTAATACAAAATTTTAATACAAAACTTTAAGTAAACATTGTCTGGACAGAATTTAAATCAGTTTTGTCTTTTTGCTTCTTGTGTCTGTTGCACATCTGTAGGCATGATAAAGGTTTTATCACAATGTTATACAAAGTCATACTGGTTGAAAACGATTAAATTATATGTACTTAACAGTGTTTCAAGAATTGATATTATACAATGGGCAATTTCCGAATTACGTTCCACTGCTAATAAACAAAACCTTCAAGTCGAGGCTAAGTGCTCACTTTTCATACATTTGCTGTACTTTTTAGCACTTGGCCTCGATTTAATGTTTTTGTTTATCGGCAGTGGAGCGTAATTCGGAAATGACCTATTTCACAAAAGTAATAAATTGACATAAAATTTTAACAACGTGGGCTAAGCCCCTCCGAATATCCCCTCCAATACACCACTGGCAAAAGGTAGTACAAGGTTGGCGTGAACCGCGGATTCTGTAACTTACTGACTTGACATAAAACCGTTTTGTCTCGCAACAAATTACTTACTTTCCCTTTTCAAAGTTATTTCCTTTGTTGTCAAGTTTAAACTCTCCCGATTGCCCATTTTCGCCAAACAATGAAACCAGAACGTTTGCATCGGTTCCAGCTCCGAATTTATCGCCAGTGTAGGTGGACACGATATACTCACAACCTGTTAAAAGATAGATCCCCGATTGAGGCTTTTTCTCGAAAGCTAGCGATTCCATACGTCTTATTTTCTACAAGATAAGCGCCAAATTAAATAGCTTAAAAAAATAATAACAATATTCTTTTCCTTTCAACAATGTGCAAAGCTTTGCAAAAAAGAATTCTAATTTCTAAAAATTTTGTGAGATTATAACATTGTAAAAGTAATAGATAAAATGTTCTTCCCATTAAGGTAGCACGCGCCAATATTTTATCTTACTTATCAACAACTAGGTTAGTTCTTTTAAACTGTGGTAATATCTTCGAAATAAAAGTTGATATGGACAAGAAACTCTAAGTTTTATTACACCCAAATATGGAAGAGATCTTTATAAAATTTACAGATGCTCTCCACGGTTTGGTTTCTTTTGTTAAAGTTTCATGAATTATTAATGAGTTTGATAAGTGTATATAAAACAAATATTTTGAATCGCTTATGCCGAGGATGCAAAGTTTTTACTGTATGCGAGATCTAAAAAAAATGTCTTTTTCTGCATATATATAAAGAAAATGATTAGTCTAATTAAGCAGGTCGTCTCTTTTATCCTTAATCGAAACGTACTTTCATTCGGCAAGATTCACTTCTTGCTCTGTAGCTGTTAATGCATTCATTTCCCAATACACAACACTTCATTGTCAAGTCCAAATAACTTCATTACCCGATACATATGACTTCATTACTCAATATACAAAAAACCTCAATTCCCAATACGTACACTAAACCTCATTAACGAATACATATGATTTCATTATCTAAAACAAATAACTTCATTAGTTAATACATATAAAGTTCTTCATTACCCAAGATATACAACTTCATTACCCAATACATATAAGGCCATTACCCGAAACAAAAAACTTCATTGCAAAATACTGATAACTTCGAAGTAAATTATCAGTTAAATTACATATTTTGGTTTGCACGTAACGATGCGTATCCGACAAGATCAACTTCTGAGATTCCCTACGCCACCCGGCTCTGTTCTGGATCTTACCTCCTTCAGCTTCCCCTATGGGTCCTCCCTGCCTTATTATCTTGACAGTCCGTGTCGTTGTTATAGTTCTTCAAAGAAAAAAAAACGAAAAACAGAGATTCCATCGTAACATTAAGTATGAGCAGTAACTACTCAAGTTAACTACCCAGCACATTCTAATGTTTTTGCTAATGTTTAACCATTTGATTAACACTGTAACAACAACAATTTATTGTACCCTCATTCTTATATAATACAGTTGTGTAAAATAATGTACTTTCTAATACTATAAAGTGAATGAAGGCAATCTACGTCTATAAAAGGTCTTCTGCTTGTTTTTTATTAATAGAACATAATATATAATCCAAAAACAGTAAGTCACTCGAAAGAGAAGGCAGCCCCAAAACAACACAAGGCCTGTGACATTTGAATACCTTTTCTGAACGGTGATCCGGCACAATACAAAGAACAGGTTTAACTCAGTAAAAAAGAACAAAGAGATATAAATTAGACTAGGATACCAGTGATACAAAACAAACATAATACGACAGTATAGTTATCTATGAAGATTACCTGATCGAAGAATCTAGTTGCGGTTCTAGTTCTTCGAGCTTTTTGCCTTTGTTAGGATCGGTGAATATGTTGAAAGAAAGGAAAGAAATCAACATTCATTTGCAACAACACAGTTTACAAGTAATCTTTAACCTTGTATTCTAAAACCCATCGACGTACTTCACAAAAGGCAACAAAGCTTCCGGCAACCTTCACAACTGTTGTCAAAAAGCTACAAGTAGCCATTCACTTTGCTCGTCTTGATTTGCTACATGTTCAACCTTTCAATAAATTTAGAAGATGAGTATTTCACTAAAGTCTGCAATTTTCAACTTTTGAAATATTCTACAAGAAAACGTTTTTCAAAATAAATTGATCTTTAGAAACTTTTTAAAAAGATCTGTTCTAAACAGAATTTCAACTTTCAACTTTTGAATTCTTCTTAGCAAAAAAACTTTTCTCAAAATAAATGCTTCTTAGCGGAACCTTTAAAAAAATATCTGTTCTGAACAGAACTTCAACTTTGATCTATCGTAATTATTATTCCTCCTTTCTTTTCGCCACAATAAAAACTTTGTCTATACGAAAAGCGTTCAGACACTGATCAAGTCACATACCTTCTTCAACTTTAGGCCTTGGTAATTCTATCTCGGCATTCAATGAGCCATCACCTTCATCCGGGAACCAGCGATTGCAAGGGAACTCATACAATGATCCACACTTCTTGTCTAACACTGTAATCTGTTTGAAAATGATGACAGCGAAAGTCTTGTTGGTATTGTCACACTAAATATCGCAGTTGATCAGTACCTCAAACTATGTGTCTTTTCCCGAATTACTTAAATCACAGACAACACGTTGCAATATTTAAAGTAGTTTTGAGCAAAACAGAAAGATTGCATAGTTTGGCCAACTACGAAATAGTTGTAAGGCAACATTGATTAATATCCAATTAACAGAAATGTTGCGTTGAAAGACATCCATTCATTTGTCACGGTCACAATAGGACGTGTCTCAAGTTCAGAACTACTTAAGTTATGTCTCATGTCGGTCGCGCAAGGACAGACATTCATAATTATTGCTGGCATCCATCTTATAACTGCAACCAGCAACTGGCAGGAAATCGCTTTACATGTTTACATAATATCAACAAAAATGGTGATTTTGACAGGAGCTTTTGTGTTAAATTGGCACTGTGGCCAGATATGACCTACTTCCAGGTGGGATCAGTGGCTCTTTTGATGTTATATTGTCGGTGGTTTTTATGTCCCCTGTTGCGACTAAGGCCTGTCCACACCAGTCCGTTTTCGTTTGAAGCCGCATACATTTCGATGCATTTAGGCCTTCTGTCCACACTAAAACGCTGAGCGTTTTCGGCGAAATCGCATCAATTTTAAAAGGCTCTCGAAATTGGATCCAAATGAAAAAGCATACGTATGGTCTTCGTGTGGACAGTTGAGAAACATCGAACGATGATGTCATCCGTATCACGTGAGTGGTGCCCAGCATTCTTGTCCATGCAACATCAAACATGGCGTCTCTTTCCAGCATGAGTGCAGTTTAATTTATGTCACACAAACCTAATTCAGCGTTTTCGAGTGTTTTAGTGTGGACAGTTGAAAACGGTATGAAAACAGTAGTGTGGACACGGATCGATTGATGCGTTTTCGATGTCACCGAAAACAGAGTGAAATGAAAACGCATAAGTGTGGACAAGGCCTAAGTGTTGTGCTTGCCCTGGAGGTTCGATGACAGGTTTAATGCCTATATCGTGTATGCCCTTGAATCCGACCGGTCCTGTTAGTAGTTGGCAGGTCAACAGTGTGGCGTCTAGAAAGGGGCTAGTTGCGATGTTGTTAAAACAATAAATCTCATTAACCGAACTTTGGAAATCGACCATATCTTCACGAAGAAGCAAGTTTCTTTCTTTTCATTTCATCCATTCATTCCTTTCTACTGGAAACGTTTTTAGTTTAGGATAATTTAATGTAACAAAGAATTAAAGTAAAGTTTCGTTGTACACATGTTGATGTATTTATTCAGTATGAAAATCTGGTGTTTACCGACAGACACTTACTTTGTCCAGATACCATGCGGGACCCATTCCAGAGTTGTCATGTCCAATACGAATCTTGTACAGATCTCCAAGATGTGGCTCGCAACCAATTTCAAATGTGTCCTTTCTAGAAAGGCGAAATAGTGGGGTTTTAGAACTTGTGGAAATCAAGGTTATCATACTGATATAAATTATGATAATTCAACCCTATAAACTAGAAGTAACCACAGATTAGTTAGGTGCGTTCGAGTTATAGTTTCATTCATTCATATTTTTTCGACTGCTGCAATTCCACGAGTTGTCAAAGGAAGGAAATATAGTTCACTGCGGAGCGGCGACTGACATGCAAAATCATGTTCAAAACTCGGCATAAAATCCATGTGGAAACAAAGCGTTTCTTTCGTAGAAAACACATCACTTTTCAACTTTCTGATGTTATGATCAGTATCTTCATTCATATTTTTTCACAGTTGCTTCAAAAAATTCAGCAAACTTCCAATTATCTTCAAATAGCAATGAAAAAAAAAACAGTGACAGAAACGTAGAACAAAGCACATGGTTTGCATTGGTCACCATGCCACCATAATTACAATAACATGGAGTCGAGACATTATGTGCCAACCAGTCAGCCAGACGAAAATCGCTCAACGGAAGTTGGCATCAGGATTGAGCGCGTGAGCAACAGCAATATTAGTATGCGTTCACCTTCGTCGAACGCAATAATTGTACCGTCTTTGCCCTGATGACGGCGGCGTGGTTGGCGCAGTGGTATCATTTCTGCCTTCGAACCACAGGGTCCCAAGTTCAACACCCGGCTCAGCCGAGTTTTGAACATTTGTGTGACCTTCTTTTCCGCCAAAGTTGATTCAGCTTTCCATCCTTTCGATGTCGGTAAAATGACTACCAGCTTCTGCTGGGGGCCAACCTGCAACGGTGTCCCGTCCAGGGGGAGTCATTGACTCTCATCCGCTTAACACTACAGAGAACCGGAGAAAAGCACCGGCTCCAATGGGCCACTTAGGCTTGTAAAAGGATTTAGCTTAGCTAGCTTTGCCCTGATACACGTGGGCTTTTCATTTTTTACACGCCTTTTTAATTGAAATAAAATGGGGTTCAGTCTTTAAAAATGCTTATAGTTTTAGCCTAAATTTTTAATCGAAATAGCAAAACTTCTAAGTTTACAAAAAATGAACCGTAATCTCTGACACAAGTACTGACAATTTAAAACTTCATGGTAATTTTGAATATATGAATCTCAACAAACGATTTATGGAATGGTTTCTGAGAATATTCCGTTTAACATAAGGCAATAACAAAAACTAGAAACTGAATTCAAAAAATAAACTCCATAGCAATGTGCTGTTGTCGGATAAAAATCACTAGGCTGCTGCGAAGCCAAAAGTAGCATTTGTATACTAGGGATCTAATTATACCCTTTGTTTTGCGTCAGATTTTTATTAACATACGGTGAAGTATAATATATCTGGGATGGTATCATATTTATGATTAAAATGCGGGAGATTATATTGTTTTAAAAACAGTGCTGCGTTGTTATGCTAAAAATAGAAATTTCTTCCCCACAAACGAGACAAAAAGAAACAAGTTTGAAAAAAAGTCTATAGAAAAAGTAACGAGAGAAAAATCAATTTTCTTGTTAAACTTCAATTATTTTGTTAAGTTCAACCACTCGATTTTACGCTAGCTGATTCGTTTATCTGAGCAATAACGTCATTACCGCGCCATGTTATTGCATCATACCTTATAATTTATGCCGCACGCATAATTTTTTCTAACTCATAAATTAAAAATGAGGATTCTTTTATTTTTGGTCGATTGCACACCCTTGTGCAAAGAAAGTATTGTTTTCATGGTGAGGTCATGTTTCTATTTTTTCAGTTATTGACGCTATAAAGCTGGCAGATCCGACATTTCAAGATTGGTGAAAGAACTAGCTATAACCCAAACTTCTACAACACAACAGTGAAGCAGTGATTTGTGAAAGAAGTAACAGACATGTTGTTTTTGAAGTTTTATATACAATATTCTGCTGATTCTTAGTTGTTTAGCTAGAAATAGTTATTCTCTCTTTTTGGCAATTTTGGATCATTTGATGGGTTTCAACAGTTAGTATCCCCTGCTATACTACTGACAAAATATGTTCAAAGACTCAGTAACATCTACAAAATAGCTTACATTCATCGGTTTAGCTTCTAATTAACTTACTGTCCGCTTTCAAAGTTATTTCCCGAGTTGTCAAGTTTAAATTCTCCGGAGTCACCGTTTTCTCCAAATATGGTAATGAGGACATTGGCATCGGTACCAGCCCCCCATTTGTCACCAGTAAAAGTGGATACAGTGTAGTCGGAACCTGGAACGACAAAAAAAAGCTATTACAAAGTTACTCTCTCAAAAATATGTGAATGGCTTTTGCTATTGTTGAGTTCGTTCACTGAAAATAGATCTCATAAAAACACACAAGTAGCTTACAAATGCTCAGGCATACATAGATATTCTGAATTATAGTTGTAACCAACGGAACCTCAGAAGATACATGGAACTGCCACTTTTACTCGTATGTTTCTGGTAAAAAGACAGCACCCGTTCTCTCTTTTACTTTCATAAGCCGAGTAGTATGGTATTGCATATGAGAAACTAATACAGATAAGTAATGTTGTTGTTGTTGTTGTCGTCATGTTGTGATGTGATGTGATGTTATGTAATGTTTTCGTTATTGTTATTGTTGTTGTTGTGTTGTAATGTAATGTAATGTGGTGGGTCATCTCGTCTCATGTTGTTGTTGTGTTGTGATGTGTCGTGTTGTTGTTGTATTGTTTTGCTGTGTTGTGGTGTATCGTGTTGTTGTTGTATTGTTGTTGCTGTGTTGTGGTGTATCGTGTTGTTGTTGTATTGTTGTTGCTGTATTCTGATGAGTCATGTTGTTGTTGTATTATTGTTCCTGTGCTGTGATGTATCTTGTTGTTGCTGTGCTGTGTTGTGATGTGTCGTGTTGTTGTTGTTGTATTGTTGTTGCTGTGTTGTAATGTGTCGTGTTGTTGTTGTTGTTGTTGTATTGTTGCTGTGCTGAGATATGTCGTGTTGTTGTATTGTTACTGTGATGTTGAGATGTGTCGCGTTGTGTTGTTATTGTTGGAGCTTACCCTCAACTGGTTCTACAGGGTCGCTTGGCCTTATGATTTTCACAGTTCGTGTGGTTGTAACGATTCTGTTGAAACAACAAGCGGCTAACTATTTAGTAACACATAGCGATGCAGTTTCACAAAGAAAATTAAAAAAAATGATAATCTAGCTTCATTCTAAACTCGAGGTTTATCGACAAGAGTGTTTTCGCACATTACTCAAACTTTTGGGACAACAAGCTTTAGTGCATGTCAGATACCCACTTATATCAAACTGATCCCTTTCAAATCACCAGTCAAAACATATATTTTAAATGCGCCTTCTTTCATGCTTTCGTAAAATCTGTTAAGTGTACTATACAAACAGCATCACAACTGTCAAGAATCCTGGCTTAGTCATAGTAGTTGTATTGTCGTTAGGCTGGAAAGCGACTGTTTGTGTCTCGTTCTTCACCAGAATTTTGCGCATTTGATGTTAGCAGAAGACAATACACACCACATTAGTCCATACATCTACCCAGTCACGCGCACGATGGTCGCAGAAAATGTAGAATGTACGTGTGTGTGTGTGTGTGTGTGTGTGTGTGCGAGTCAATAAATCTGTTTTATTTTCCAACTAAATTTACTTACGTTGGCGGTTTTTCGGGTTCTGAGCCAGGCTCCAGCGTCCATGAAGGTAAAGGCTCTGGTTCAGGTGCGCTTTCCATTTCAATGATTTCTACGACTTTCTCAACCTCTGGTTCTTTATCTTTTCCAGGTTCTGTTACTGTAAACAAATTATTAATTTCTGTTGTTAATATCTAGTGTATCATATTTCGACATTGTGGCAGAAGTTGTCGAAACGACAGTCACTACTACCGGCAACAGTCCCTTTAGAACTTGCCTAACCTTGACAATCTCATTAAAAGATTAACCGAAATACCTTGTGAAAATAGTGTTGGAGCAGAAGGCGGTAATAACATGAAGTCAAATTGCCAACTAACCCAATGTCCAACACTCAATTGCCAAGATTAAGATCAAGTCTCGACTCAATTCCACTCAATTGGAAATATTCACAATACTTACTTTCTACTCCTTTAGCAGGACACAAGAGGAACAAACAAACACCATGGGTTTTAAGCAGAAAAGGTAGCAGTCTGAGAAGCGTCGACAAACAGCGTTCTCAAGTATGAATTGATGAGCAGAAGAAAGATGCGATTCTACACCGAGAAGAGAGAGCTACTTTACGGCGCATATAATTATAAAAACGACCGCTAAGCCAGCAAGGGCAGCCACTCAAATGCATCGGTAACAAAGACAAAAGAAGGATGTTTTTGATATCTCAAGCTTCTTTTTCTCTAATGAAAAAAAATTCAGAGTCTCCAACAGGAATAAAACCCATGAACCTCTGATTACTGGTCAGACGCTCTACCCACCAAGCTACAGGAACTCGCGTTAAGAACTCAAATTTTGTTTGTTTTTTGTTTCTTCTGAGAAAAAGAAGCTTGAGACATCAAAGGATATCTTTTATAGGAATTCCAAGCTGAAAAATTACATATTATATATAAAAGACAAGAGAAGTTGACGTCTAAAATGTGGACAGCCATCTTAGCCCAGGTACCGACTCACCAATTTCCTTTGTGCAATTAAAGGTATCTATTTTCGAGAACCTGCCAGCAAGTGTAGATGAACAAGGTCTAATCATATTTTGTTTATCATCGATTCACTCACCAATTTCTACCTTCGGTTTGGGAAGCTCGATTTCACAACTTAATGAGCCATCGTCTTCATCCGGGAACCAACGGTTACAAGGAAACTCGTAAACTTTGTCCGTCTTGGAATCTACCACTATAACCTAAAATGAGATACAAACTCTTAAGGACATGATATCAAAACATCATTTTTCACACCACACTTCAAGTCTTTTGTAAATCAGATTACAACAAAGACAACGGCTAAATAGAATCTGTTTGTTTTTATAGCATTGTCAATGAGAGTTTTTAACGTCGTTAATTTATTTCAAACTACCAACTTAACAAAAGGCTTCCTATAATAACAATTTGTTATTTAGTGCAGCAAAAAAAATATGTCTTGCCACGCACCGTATATTTATACCCTTTAAAAGCACTAATAAATGTTTTTACCTTGTCGACAGACCAAGCCGGCCCCATGCCAGAGTTGTCGTGCCCCAAGCGGATTTTCTGAAGTTCTC
>JAOCPT020581117.1:0-10559 GCA_026546935.2 Palythoa grandiflora | reverse complement strand
TTGGCGCGCGGTACTGGTAACACGAAACCGAGGGTCAGAGCTCAAGAGGAAAACCGCGTGAAAATTAATTGCAGGCGTGCACGCAAATATTTACGTTGGAGCCGATAGTTTGGCGCGCGCGTGCCTGCAATTTTCTCGCGGTTTTCCTCTTGAGCTCTGACCCTCGGTTTCGTGTTACCCGTACCGCGAGCCAAAATATATCGAAAATCGTCTATTGGGCCGCATCAGCACAGCATTGCTCCCACTGTGGCATATTTGCCCACTACTAGTGGTTTTATTAGCGTAAAATTTTAAAATGTTACCACATCAAAGAAAAGAGATGAAAAAATTCGTGGCTGCAGTAGCAAGCATTTGCAGAACGTGTGATTTTAATCATCTCACTTTAAAACAAATACATCAGAATTAGAACCCAAGTTTAGAACTCGCTAATCAGTTTTTTCAATAACAGAAATGATAGATGTTTAAAATTCCATTTAGTATCTTACTCTTTTTATAGCAACTGTTCGCTGCAAAAGAACTATTCCGTTTGTATTGAGAGGCGTACAACATAAGCTACCAATGCTCACGACACAAGAATAGCGACATCCAAGACGCACTAACTGCTGGCCGTCATGCAGGGACATTTCCCGGCGGTCTTTCCCTATGAGGCGGGAAAGCCAAAAATCTGTGCCCTTATTGAGCTCAGAAAATTGACCCTCGCTAAAAAGCAGCTCCAAAATAATCTCCCAGCAGTTACCAGCCTTTTTCCACATGCATAACCTAAGTAATTTGTTACCACCATAAATTATTTGTTTTGTAAAGAAATAAACATGATTTTGAGTAGTTCCATTTCAAAAACTGCAAAAGGGATAATTTTCGTACTGGAACAAACTTAATTATGCATACATAAAGCTAGGTTCTGTTGGGATTTGAACCAATTTTTAAAAACGTTGAAATTTGTGAGATTTTCATGCCCCAGCACTGAAACTTACCATTCTGCGCAGGTGAGCTTGGCAACCACACCTTATTACTATAGTTGATGACTGGGTACGAGACTGCAAAAACGCCTGATTGAAATTAGCAATTTCTGGCCAATTTCAGCTTCGTATGCAAAGGAGAAAATGAATGGCTCAGAAAGGGTACCATATAAAACTTCTAAACGCAGAGTTCTGATAACTCGACGTGTTCCAGCACCAGCCATGGATTTGCTCAATCAATTGACCGATATAAAGTAAGAAAGACATTGGAAAAGTATAGCTAAGACTAAGTGGTTCGGGATATACCGACGATAAAACCGCTGAAAATTAACTTTATTGAATCATTTTTTTTAAAAAAAAGTATATTTATAACGTTTGATGAAGAACTTCATGTATTCAAAACTATTTCTAAACTTTTTCTTTCAGTTATATGTATTTTAATGATGCGCAGAAACATTGATACCGACGCTTCTAATTGAAGGCAATTAATCATTTGTAGAGGAATTGTATTAGCATATTAGTTTTGTTGGCACACAAAATATGAATCATAGAAGGATTTTGTTAAAAACTGAAAATCTTTCTTGGTAAATTTCTAATTTTTTTTTTTCATGAAAAGCTAAAAAAAGCTAAATCCTTTTACGATTCTAAGTGGGCCATTGGAGCCGGTGCTTCTCTCCAGTTTCTGTAATGATAAGCGGATGAGAGTCGTTGACTCCCCCTGGACGGGACACTAATCCATCGCAGGTTAGCCCCTAGCAGAAGCTGGTACTCATTTTACTGACCTTGGCCGGGGAGGATGGCAAACTGAGTCAACTTTGGCAGAAGAGAAGGCCACACAAATGTCCAAGACTCGGCTGAGCCAGGCTTGAACCTGGGACCTTGTAGCTAGAAGGCAGAGATCTTAACACTGCACCATTTTTTCCATGAAAATTGAATTTAAATATGGTAACTGGGGTGACATGTAAATAAGGGGCCTATTGTGTAATGAAAGTGTGTGGTTTATAAATTTTTGGAGATTAGAATAGAATATGAATTTTACACTTTACATATAAAATTAAAATTCATTTGATAACACTCAAATACCATTTTATGTATTGTTTGCACCACAAGAACCAAAGAGGTTTTCATAAACTTGAACTTTAAACTATAAACTTTTAACTTTATAATACTGGTAAACTTAGTTTTCAGCTTGACATCTGGGATTCTGATGAACCGATTTCACGAGAGGAGTTTCTGAATAGGGTTGCTGGGATTGAGGGCCTGTACTGTCTTTTGACAGAAAAAATAGATTCACAAGTTTTGGATGCTGCAGGTATTGTATTAATTTTTTGTAGATAGGATTCTGACTAGACATTTAAATACTCAGACTGTTTAAATACACACACAGAGTTCAAATACCGTAGTTATTCACTTTTAAGCCGCACTCAGTATTAAGCTGCAACCCCCATTTTGACAAAGATAGCTGAGCGGCTTCATGAAAGATTTGTTTTGGAAAATACTCAGTTTTAAGCCGCATCTCATTTTTTAGGAGCAGAACTTGCTTAATAAACATGCAACAAAATGACCGAATTTCAAAACAAAGTTGTTTTCATGCAAAAATGTCGAAACTGTGCATTCATTCATTTGCAAATTTACACAAAACGATTTTAGTCCAAAAGTACACTGGAGTAGACTCCTGAGAATGTTTTTAAGTTTCATTGAAGCGAAAAATACAAAATCTGTGGCGCTCGTTTCTGATTTCTCTGCTTCTTTCACTGGCGCAATTTGGTCAATCCTTATATGGAGTTTTTTTTAACTTTCATAATCCAAAGCCAAAGGTAAAGGAAAACCATTAAAGTGCACGCGTATACTTCGGTCCCGAATTTTGTATATTATATTTCGGCTATACTTCTTCGTTTACACAACAATTGAAAACAAATACATAACATCAAAAAACTTCAATTTGGAAAAGTATAATTTTCGATTCACAAGTTCCAAAAATCAGTTTGCAAATTGTGAATTGCAATGTGCTAATTCGAACCCTGTGAATGACTTTTTAGTTGTTTAATGTTGTGTTTTTGTGCAGCCTAATTGTGAATTCGTGTTTATAATCATGAATTTTGGACGTCAAAAATTTTATTTCAGGAAAAACTCAGTTTTAAGCCGCAACCCCAAATTCGGAATGCTGTTACTCACCATTTTCTGAAATTTTGTGAAAAAATGGTGCGGCTTAAAAGTGAATAACTACGGTAATATTAGACTTGAAACACTGCTACAAGTATTCTGACCCTTATTTTTAGGCAAAAAGAAAGTTTATAAGCCTAAAAACTATTAAGCTCTAATGCACAAACATTTCAAGGATGCAAACAAAACTAAAGAGCTAAAACTGACTGAGAAACTATAATATTATTTAAACTGTAACCAGAAGATCCATGGTGGATCAACTTTTTTCCAGTATTGACAAAAACAAAAAACACTTGGTAAATATATTTTACTGAGTATGCAAAAGTCTGTCAAATATATTAACCAACATCAATGTGATTAAAATATATTATCTGACATTCATAATGAAATTTAAATATTTACACTACTAAAACTTTTTAATTACAAAATAAATGTTTTTAATTTGTCATATAGCCAAAACTAAATAATACAGACTAATAGTTATTAAATTATTTTACCTTTTATCTTTATTTTTATGGATCAAAATAAACTACAAACTGAATTTATTTTGATGACTTCTAGCTATTTTTTATATTACATAAATTTTGAAATCTGTGCAATCTGATTGGCTCAGAGCAGTGTGATTAATTCCTAAATTTCACTGTTTTGAGCTCTGAATTACATCTTTTTTAATAGTGTAACCGACTCCTTGATAAACGAAAAGTTGATTTTTATCTTTTTTGTGTGTGATTTCAAAATGAATGTAATAAAGTGGTAACTGAACTTTGTGTCGTGCAATATAGTTCTGTAATCATCAAGGGCATAGCATGGGATTTTGAAGATGTACGCACGAGAATAAACAACTAGGGGGGTCTGGGCTTCCCCCACAAAATTTTGAAATTTAGGGTCTCAGAAAAGCCATGTCCTGGTTTTTCTGCGGGGCATTTTCAATAAATAATGTGGCAAAAATGCAGTAGAAAGTTGTTTATTTTAATCATTTCCCTAGTGTTTTCTGTAAGCTATATTGTTCTGAAAAGAAAAATTACCACTCAAATGCATTTTGCCATTATTAGTGGCCAGGACTAAATGATTAATGCTTGGATAATGGCAATTTTAATAAAAAATGCCAGTATAATGTGAAAATCTGAAATCATTACCCAGCAAATTTATGACAAAAATTATTTTCTCAGATCTCAGCTGTACGCACGGGCGTACGTGCATATATGGACGCTATGCCCCTGATCATACTTGTGACTTTAAATCAAACTCATGCTGTACATATATATTGGATTTTGAAATCACGCATATGATTTTAGACCAAATTGTACGTCCACTGAGTTCAATTATCACTACAAACATGCAACATATTGAAGTTTTCCAGGTAAAATGGAAGAGAGAAAGGTCCTCAATATTCACACTTTTTTGAAATTCCCACAGTGGCCATCTTATGTGATAGAACTTTGCATCACTTTTCCACTACATCATTCTGGTTCAGTCTAATCTTGTTTCTTTGTACCATTGGAAGGTTGTTTGTTTTGATTTGCCTTGCGCTTTACTCTTGCATACGGGCCAATAGATGGGTCAACAATGAAGTCATAAATGACTTTTATCCAGGAAGTGTGGTGTGGAAGGTGGTCATAATACTCGGGTGCAATTTTCTTAACGTCAGGAAGACGGGAACCAGGAACGCTTGGGAAGTCATGATGCTCGTTGTGGTATCCAACATTAAATGTGACATAATTTAGTGGGCCATAGTAGGAGTATGTCTCAGCTCCAGGAGCGAAAACATAATGCTCAGAGATGAAATGGCCAGCCACTGGATGCAGCCCCATACCTAGGAGCGAACCCATTATCATGTAGAACAAAGCCTTGCCACCAAAGAAGTGATAGATAACTGCGTCAAGTCCAAAAATCAAAATGAAATTAGAAACTTCAAGAACAGTGGGATCCTTTGGTCGGAGGAATACAGGACGCAGGGAGTAAAAAAATGGCTGGAACAAAACCCAGAAGAACTTGGTCGCAGTGTTAAAAAAAAGTTTTGTTTCCAGCTTGCTAGGCAAGTCCATGTCTATTTCTTCATTGCCCTGGTAACGGTGGTGTTCCAGATGGTAGGTCTTAAAAGTTGTTGCACATGGTACACCAATTGGAAGATTGGCAAACAGTCCAAACAGTCGGTTAAGGAATGGACGAGAATGACCAAATGCAAGATTGTGGGCAATTTCATGAATGGCGAGTAAGAGAGCATGGTTAATAACTCCACTGATGCAATATGTTGCAAGAAACAGTACCGGCCACGACATGATGCTAACAAAGTAGACCATAGTAAACTGGATTGCCACAAGAAGGGTTACAATATACTTGAAGTTAGGGTCATATCCCATCAGCTGCTTAATCTGGGGATACTTTGCTGTAACAGAATGAATAATATTATGTTAAACAATTGCCCTCATGAGCTAATAGTAATAAAATACCAACTGCAAATAGTTTTCACACTTTGGGGGCCTTTCAAGGGGTTTTGGCAACAAGCGATATCGCCCCAAAATTGTAAAAAATGTAGTGACAATCTTGTTCTAGAACACTGACAGCTGACAGAACCTGATGGGAAAAAAGTGATAATTTGCAACAGTGACAATCCATTTTCTAATTTTGACAAAGTGGCATCTTTTCATTTTAAAGCATATTGGCAATGGAGGAAAATAAAGAAGTGTGAGCCTTTGTAACTTTAGGGATTTCTTTGATTTATTTTTACACTCTAGCCATTAGCTTTTAGAGTCATCAGAAACAAAAGTGGTTGATCTTCTATTAAAAAGAAGGAAGTTTTTATGGATGGACGCAAAAATTAAGCAAGTTTAGCGAACATTTATATTCTATAAAAAATGCTACAGCAACAATTGTATTGCAGCGAAAAAACGACCGTGCCTCAAGCCAAATAAGCGGAAGGTGAGCTGGAAAATGAGCGACAAAGTGACGTCAGAACCTCCCTTGGAAGGCCTCACTTTGGCACCATTATATTTACCAGTGCCCAGTTGTTCGAAAGCTCATTAGCACTAACCGAGGATTAAATGTTTAACTCACGCTCCTGTTTACAGCCTTATAGAGACTGATTTGAGCTGTAATTTTGGAATTAGTAAACTGTTTAATTGGAAAGTCTGAAAAGTATTTTATAACAACCAAAACCTTTCCTAAAAAGGAAATTGCTGCTTGAATGTTGGCTCAAACCTGGGTTAAAGTTGACCAGTATTTATTTTATTTTATTTATTTTATTTTATTTGCTTCGCCATTTGTGCAATGTGCATATACAATATAGTGCAGAATACATTCGTGATACATAATAGAAAAAAAAAAGTATGGCAGGGTGGCCACAACAGCGTTAGCCAATTACTGTGGACCCGACTGATAAAAAATGTAAAATGAAGAAAAAAAATGTAAAATGAAATTAACAGTTATTAATATAGCGAAAAATAAACTTATGTATATGTAATATGACTAATTACAACAAGTAACAGGACGGGCAAGGCTTTGACAGGAATTACATTTAAGACATATAGTTTTGTACTGGCGCGGATCATCTGCGTCATAGAGATATTTATACAGATAAGTTAACTGGAACAAGTCCAGGTAAAGTGATACAATATACTCAGTGACACAACACAGGCACCATTGGCCAGGATTTGATCTCACTCGCATACACACTAACCATAGGGGACTCAAGTTGGCATTGTACTGGTCATCACTCACACATACCACCTTAGTCTATGACCTAGGAAGCCAATTTTTGCATGGACACAACAAAATTGCTTTTCTACACTTGCCAGTGGCAACAAATGGTTATCTAACAACCTTCTGTTTAATTAATGCAAAACTCATTTTAAACCTATTACTCACCCATGCATTCAATAAATTTTTTAAAATCTATTATTAAGAGTATAATAACAAAATACCAAAGATGGGGCAAAAAATGTTTTATTTAGTATAAGCAAATTTTTGAAATTATTACAATTTCCAGCTAAATTTGGATGAGAGGTTTTAAGCAAATTCCTGGTCTTTATAGTCACGGCATGCCTCTTAACTGCTCATCTTCAAAGTACTTGATAAAGTTTCAGTCTTAAAACAATAATAGAATTTATTTAAAAACTCTAATATCTTATGGCTCAAGTTTAACTCTCTGAATACAGTACTTGATGATTTTAAACTGGCAGAAAGACTAGTGTTTGAGATAATTAATATTATTAAATAAATACATTTTTTATTACAATAGTAATCATTTCTTTTCTTCAACTGCAGTTTATTTTTTTTTCACGTTGTATGCAATATACTATAACTTAATTATAAATTTAGTTTGGTATTGATTTATTAATATGTACATAGAACCCCTCTTTTCTAGAGTAAATGCATATTCTATCTGCAAATAAACTAGTTTTATGTAAAAACAATAACTTATCATGAAATTTTAAAATGTTTCCTGTGAAACAATAACTTATTTTTAAATAGCTTCAATTCATCAATACCAATTATTGAGTCCAAAAAAGCTAATAACCGTCAATATTTGGCACAATTAAAGGAGCTAACAATGAGAACAGAATGAGATTTTAATTTATATTTCTAAAGGATCAGGGCTTTTCAAATTTATGGGCCAAAATTGATAACTTTATGTTCCCATCTTGTGATACTTTTGAAGATTTGGTAGACGGATATCCAAGAGTGAGTTAATTGTATGGTAAAGCATTTTTGTGTTCTAAAAGTATTTAAATAAACAGAACATTCAAGAACAGTAAATTAAAAGGATTTTTACAAAATAATATGTGAAAAGTAATTTGTTTCATTTTTGAGAAACATATATTAATTTTTGTTTTAGGTTTCTTGGTTTTTGCAGTTTAATTCCCTTCTACCAGCTTTTTGACAGGAACCCTTCAATGCTACAGTACAAGAAATAATAAAAAATAAGATGTCTGTTTCTACATATCCCATCCTCCATTGCTGCCATGAATATGCACAGATTGCACTATTCTATATACAGGCCTAGGGCCAAATTGTTATTAGGTCACTTGATACTAATAATTCAAGAATTAAGATTAACTTTGAGAAAATAATTGTTGGTTGGTATCAATGTTGGTTAGTGACTCCAAAAGTACTGGTAAGCCAAACTGAGTGATACAAAATTATAAAATTTCTTCTAGAGCTGATTTAGTGCAATTGAAAGAATTCATAACAGTCCTGGATCAACAATTTCATTGTTGTCAAAAAGCTGTAGAGAGCCACCTTTTAAAAGATAAACATTTCAAGTAAGTCATTGGCCAGATTCTGGATCTGCAGCATCTCCTTTGTTGTTGACCAGACTTGTTTTCATTTCAATATCATCAGAGTCGTCCTTCTGGTTCGCTGCAGCACCCCTGATACAATTAAAGAAATACAACAGAATGTGATGAGAATGACAGGGTAATTTTGAAAAATAATATAACTGTTTTCTGTCAGTCAGAAAATTGACCATAATAACAACAGTCTGAACTGTTAAATTTTTACCACAGGTAAAACAAAATGAAAGCATTGTAATTGCTACTTATTACTCACTTTTTACCAATTGCTAAAACTCCGTATAATGCTGCGGTTATAAACACTGCTCCACTTCCACAAAATGTTGACACCTCTGGACAAAGTATAACTGGAAGAAAGGCCAACCTTAAACAAAACAATCATGTATTAACTAACAATGATTGTTAATAAATTTTCTATCAATTATTAATAGTGATAATAATATTATAATTATTAATATCATTACCATAATAATCATGTATTGCATTAGGCAATAATTTATATGCTCATTTTTTGCCAATAGCTTAATACACCTATGTGGTTTAGAGTTGTTAACTATAAAATATAATATTAAGTTATCATTGTGGGTGTTTATACTAGTTTAATATTACATAATATAAATATATACATTACTGTAAAGGGTCATTCACAGTTTTCAACACTTTCACAAGTGTACAATGTATGCTTTTTAGGAAACCCCTCCCCTCCTAAACGCATAAATAAAAAATGTTGATATTCAGAGTTGAAATTTTGATCTTATAGTATACTGTCACAATGCCAGACCAGTTACTCCTTTGCTTCGGGTCAATGATTACTTCCTTCTGAATCACTGATGCATTGTTTCAACAAAAACAACAACATCTTTATTTGTACTCCGTATTTACATTTACATTTATAACAACTGCAGTTTTAAAAACCAATTAGAGTACAGGGTATATGTTCGAGATAGGTGTGAAATAATGATTAAAAACAGATGGTAATTTATTGCTATGATAGTCAAATGTAAATATTGCATTATAAAATTGTTTGGAGCAGGGTTGAGTATTGCTAAACATTACTTATTTGTGTTCCTTTTTAAAATCCATGGATGTGAAACATATCGACTGAATAAGCAATTATTAGTATAATTTTATTATCAGTTACAAAATTATTCTTTAACAGACAGTATAAATTATGTGATCAAAACAGTTTCTGAATTAATGGTACAAAAGATACAAGTTTGTTACAAGTCAAAGAAAGAAAACTTTCAAACATAATTTTAAATTAAATTGACTAAAGTTGAGAATGATACAGTACATGTTAACTTTTTACCCAGATTTACATTCAATTAACTTACAGAAAATACATTGTTCCTCTCATCCAGAATCTTAAGTGGTTTTCTAACCAGTCACTGCATTTCACCAACCAACCAAAGTTTTGACAGCAAATAGGTGCTTCAAATGCCACAACAGCACCACCTAGAGCACTGGAGAAAAGATTTAAAATATATTGTAACCATGGTAACTTTCCTAATACTTTTAAAAAGCAAGCGTATTTTGTTTGACACATGTAGGCTTTAAAATAAGTACTGTACAACACTAGATTTTCTTTCAAAAATAAAATAATATAAAATTATATTCCTTATGTAAGAACAAATTAAATACAGAATTGAAAAAAAAAGAAAACAAATTTCATGCATAAATTATTATTTTCTATCTTAAAGTTTATAAGCACCTACACGTGAAGTGAATACAGTACAACCTTTAAATACTCCAATGCTAAGCTATAATAAATTGATGGTTCTATAATTTATTTCTGTTTAATTATTATGATTTGTACTGCAGTTATATACAATGATGTTATGATATGACCTTCGTGGTTATGAATGAAATTTAAATAAAAAAAATTGCAAAAAAGAAGCCTGAAAAAATTCAGGCTCCTTCCCGTTGAAGCCTGAATTTTTTTCAGGCTTCTCTTTTGCAATTACTTAAATTGCTCAATCATAACTGCAAAGGTCATATCATAATGTCATTATTTCTGTTTGTAGTTTTAGAGTCAGGGTTCAAAACAGCACTGAGCAGCCGGCAACCAGCGATAGCCGGGTGATTTTTGACCTTTCAGGCGAGTTTTATTACACAAAGTATTATTTGATTTTTCCAAAATACGAACTGC
>JAOCPT020581082.1:0-10560 GCA_026546935.2 Palythoa grandiflora | reverse complement strand
CTATCGTGTGATAGTCTGAGTTTGTCGACCAATCAGCGCGCGCGATTTTGTATAGTCACCTGTGTAATTTTACTAAATATATTTTACTATATATATATATTTTAAAGCTACCAGCACACTGGCAAGGCGAATATTAATTAAGCCCAATTTCGCAAATAAGCAACAGTTAAGCCTCTTTTAAGCTGCTGTTACACGTTGAAACTTTTAGCTAAAACTTGTGTGCAACAACGATGCGAAACAGTGGCAATGTAACATATTCGGTTTCGTGAAACGTTTTTGAATTTCTGTCGCGACACCGAGGTTTCACAAAAAGTTGAACTGCTTTCTACTTTTGTAACAGTCACAATGATCGCTGTGGCGAAAAAAACAAAAATTTCACCGTGTAACATCACTTGGTGAACTGGTCTCGCTCGTCGTTGCAGACGAGTTTAAGCTAAAAGTTTCAACGTGTAACAGCGGTTTTAAGTCAAAGATACCCATTCGCTCAGAAACCGTAGATACGAAAGCGCCGGTTCCAATGAGCCAACAGGATCGTAAAAGGGATTAGCGTCGTACGTAACTTATCGTTGTGTGGCGTACAGGCGTATCATATGAATCGTGGGCCAAAATCGAAGCACGACAGTACACTTTACAAAATATATCATTTATCCATCTTTTCTACATTTTACCCGGCTTTTTTGATTTCCGGCACACAAAATATTTAAAATATGTTATGTTAGACTATGCTGTCTGATTGCTATTTAAATAAAAATAGTTTCAAAACTCAGTAATATATCTAATTGTGCACTTGTAACCTCTATGACTAAAAATTTGTATGCTATAAAACTCTACAAAAATTAGGTAAATGGAATTCAACAACAATTAATGTCTAAACTTGGAAAAGAAGATTTTAATTCTTGAGAAACCATTATCAAAAAACAATGAAAACGAGGGACTTTTAATTATTGACACTTATACTGAAAACTTAATGGAATAAGGGTAGGAGGGGGCGGGGAGGGGGGCATGTTGGATTCTCCGGTTTTCGAAATTCTAGATCCATTCCTGAAAAGGTATTATAAAGGTACATTTGCAATGTATAAGACCTTTTAACAACTTTTCTAACAGTTCTTTAAGGTAAATGGTGTGCAATTTATTTTTCACTAAAACGGTTTTGCTAGCTCGAGTTTTCTGCTACTGTCAGGATGAATAGACTGCAACCCAGGACAGTTTCTTCCTAAAATTATTACAAGATTTTCTGTAGTTAGAATTATAAACAAACTAGCCCCACCTGTTGTCAAGTTTTACCAAATATCTTAAAATTACTCTTTGTCAACGGATTCCAGGTAGAACTTGGTTGTTCAAAGGCTGGTTAACTTGACAGTCTTTAGGTTAAGCCAAATTGAAACAGCAAATTTTTCTCTAAAAATGGTTTACGGTTCTTATAAAATACGTTTCAGACTTTCCTAGGAAAAAAAATTGTAAACCGTAAATTACAGCTCAAATCAGCTTCTGTAATGTTGGAAACAAGAATATGGACCCAAAATTTAACCATGTATTAGTGCTAACCGGTTTTTGAACAACTGGTTGACCCACGTAACAGAATAGACGATTTTCGATATATTTTGGCACACGGTACTGGTAACACGAAACCGAGGGTCAGAGCTCAAGGGGAAAACCGCGGGAAAATTGCAGGCACGCGCGCGCAAAAACTATCGGCTCCAACGTAAACACTTGCGCGCGCGCCTGCAATTAATTTTCACGCGATTTTCCCCTTGAACTCTGACCCTCGGTTTCGTGTTACCAGTACCGCGCGCCAAAGTAAATATATCGAAAATCGGCTATTGCCAACAACTCCTAACACTGTTGGTCTAACATTGTTGTTCTAACAATGTCGGGACTTGTTGCGTCCGTTTTCATGGGCCTTTTGGATGGATTGATGTTTGTCCACTGTTTCGCGTGGAAACTGGTAGCAAGTGACAACCAGTAATCAGTTTGAAGGATCTGAACAAGTTATTCGTTCGTTCCTTCAATTTCGTTTATCAACCATGCAAAGTTTACAGTTTTGGAGTTGTATCGCTTTAAATACCATTTTGTTTCAAGCAGGAATCTTTCATCAGGGTCGCGAATGTTTTAGTGACGAATCTAGAGTAGAAGAAAACAATATGCCTTCATAAGTTTTTCAGCTATACTCCTTGATCGCTCAAAATAAGTCGAGCCATGGACGTCCCAGACAATTGATGAAATTCCCTGTCAAGGAGACAGATTAATGATTATATCTCATTGCTCTTGAGAAGTATTCCAGATATACAGTTTCCATAAACTAACTATGGGTCGAGCATTTTGCCCGTCTAGGAAAATACAAATGAATGGCCCATTGAGGCAAATAGGCAAATACAAATGAATGACCCATTGAGGTAAACACAAATGAATGGCCCATTGAGGCAAATGGGCAAATACAAATGAATGACCCATTGAGGCAAATACAAATTAATGGTAGTCTGCACAGCAGACACTCTTGTTTATACCTCAACGATTGAAAGAACTTGGGCCGGCTGCAACGCAGCCTAATGAATGGCCAATTGAGGCAGAGTTCATATGCATCAATTTTGATAAAAAAAACTACTACTATAGCTAGTAAATTAGCTTTTGACTGGGGTTTTTAAACTATATTTTTACCGGCTTCTGTCGCAAACTGATATTTCAGGACTCATTCTGAAAACAGTTCTCACAAACGGTATTGCAGAGGCCTAGGTTTGATGGCGACGGCGAATGGTGCCTTAACCAGCTAACAGAACAACGAAGGAAGTTTGTCATTTGCTACAACCAAGTCCGGCATTCAAGTGGACTGAAAAGTCTTAAAATAGCTTCACACAAATAACATTCACGATAAGTGTAAGACAATTCTTCTGTTTGTTGCAAACGGAAATATATACTGACGCTAAAGGGGGTTGGGCGCCTTTTAGGAAGATTGTGTGATTGCAAAACAACACCTTAAAAGAGCAGTTTCAAAGATCAAGATTTCAATACAAAAAATTTGATCTTCCCAGCCCTACAACGCATATGAAACAAAAATCGCAACAAAAAAAGTGCTTGCCTCGGCTGTTAGTACTAAGACAAGCGTGTTGTATAAAATTATAAAGATCAAGATTTCAATACAGGAACTGTGAAATGGTCTATTATATTAGAAATTGGTAATATGTATTTGTGCAGTTAAGTACTGAACATGGAATCCATTTTGCATGCTATAAATCTATTTGTCTGTACAGTGTACTACTAGCAGGTAATCTAAAAAATTTTGAGAAGCTATACTTTCAGTTTTTTCAATAAGGTAAATAATTAAATAAGAATCGCAAAAGAGTTTCATATTACATTTATCTTATTTCATTTTGTTACAAACACAAAAAGCGTTGTCACTGTTGTTCTGCTTTATGAGAACCTTGGCGTGATATGAAATGCAAAATTTTGTTTCATCTATTCATCCAAACCACACCAATCCTAACTTTAACAAAAAAATTCAAAAAATCAATATATAGTTATTGTTCTTGATATCATAGAAATTGACGATCAGTCGGCATTTCTTCAAGCTCTGAAAACGGAAAATATAGGTTTAGTTAATTAAAGAAAAAAAATGTGCTTTATATATTTTAAAGCTGCTTATTAAACCTCAAATGTTTTTGGAACTCTTTATCTAAATCATTCAATTAAAATACTAAAATACTTTGTTTAAAAACATCGATTAAAATTATGTACATTTTCTACATACATCATACGTTCAAACAGAGGTAAAACTGCTCTTAAAAAATTTCTTTTTAATAACAGCTGGTCTATTTTGGTTCACGATATACAACGTTTCTTTGGTTTGCCCATTTTTTATATATATTTTAGGAGTATTTTTATTTTATAATAATAAAAAATATTGTGTTAATATGACTGAATTGGACATGTTTCGAAAGTGATAAAAACTGACAATAAACGAAACAGAAAATATCAAGTAATAAGTTATTTTAATCGCGATTAACCAATTGATTGTTGATTGATTTTCGTTTCCTGTTTAATGTTTTGATTTATTAAAGTTGAAATAAAAGCAGAGCACCACGTTTAAATTAAATGATTGAAATGTGGATATCAACAAACCCATAAAGTTAGCTTCCAAAAAAAGCTTCTACGTCCTATGGAGCCGTAAGCCGCTGTAACACATTGAAACGTTTAGCTTAAACGTGTGTGTAACGACGATGCGAAACAAGTTTCGGCATGCGTTGCGCTGTGTGTAACACAGTCGGTTTCTTGAAACTTTTTTGGATTTCCGTTGTGAGAGAGGTTTTACTAAAAGTATAGAATCGCTCTCTGCATCTGAAACAATCACAACGATGGCAGTGGCGATAAAAAAAGAGTTTCACCGTGTATCACCACTTGCTGAAACTTGTTTCGCGTTGTCGTTGCACACAAGTTTCAGCTAAAAGTTTCATCGTGTAACAACGGCTTAAGTGACCCACTGCAGTCAGTGCTGATCTACTATTTCTGTAGTGTTAAGCAAGTGAGAACCATTGACACCCTCTGGACGGACACTGGTCCGTCGCGGGTTAGCCCCCAGCTGAAGCTGATAATCAATTTACCCGGGCCTTGCAGGGATGGAAAGCTGAGTCAACTTCGGCAGAAATGAAGGTCACACAAAAGTTTAGCGCTCGGCTGAGCCAGGATTTGTGACTTGAATACAGAGAATAGACTCTTTTCAAGCTTAGCGTGATACAGCGAAATATTTGATTTATTGCACAAAATTGTCACATTTAGATACCTACTATCAAAGTTGTCACATTTATAGTAGTAAAACCGTCACCTTTCAATAGTATAGCCCTAAATTGACCAAAAAAAGCATATTTAAATCTAAGCATTTTTACAAAGAAATGTGTAGTGGGAGGGCATTCCATGCCCACCGAGCCTCATTATCATGCTAAACTCGTACATCTTCTTGTAAAGATTCCTCAAAAACTTTAGCTTCAAATATTCACCTCTTTGACAGTTTTTGGCCACTATCATCGAAACTTTGCACTTTTACTACAATGGATGCGACAAATTTGATGATGAATTCCATTTTTTGAAAAACGGATTATTTTACAATGTCACACTGGCGTGAACTAAGGGTCTTTTATGGTGATCAACAAGAAACCATGAGGTTAGCTTCCCAAAAAGGCAGTGCATAATCAAATGAATTTGGTGTTTATGCTTCAACAAATAGTGAGAAAAGTAAAACTTAAACAAAGTAAAACTGAGCATCTCGAAAAGATAACCTGGTCAATTAACACTTACAGACATGAAGAAATTTTCAAATCAAAACGCATGCTTTGGATCCAGGCCCCAAAGTTGTGTATCCGTCAGGGCACTTGGTGCACTGGGTACTAGCCATCTGAGTACTGATGAATCCTTTGGGGCAATCCTCACATTTGGAGAGGGTGGAGTTATATTTCATTCCTTTAGGGCATTTCTCTGGAGAAATAAATTCAATTTAGTTTTTCCGATAAGTAATGCAAAGTGGGAAATGTAATAGGAAATCGCAAGTTTTGTACTTACGACAGATCTTTGAAGGAACGCTCATTGAATTATCCTGATACTCCATTCCACTGGGACATTTTCCACTTTGCGGTAACGAACTGAACTCTAAGAATAAAACATTGATCTTTTCATATCGGGAGTTGTTGGATGGATGGTATAACGCTTCTAGCACACTAACATTAACCCCGAATCCCCAACCCAACGGCAATTGACAGCAACACCATCGCTATTATCAACGACTTTCTTTGAGAATAATGGTATAACGTAACTTGTAAACACTGAGTTTGTTCTAAAATATTCTTAAAGTAGGAGTTTTCATATAATCGCTCTCATTGTGACTGTTGCAACAGTCCCGAACAAAATTATTCTACGACTAGAGCGATTTAATGGAAACGGTGACATTCGCGACAGCAGCGACGGGAGCGATAGTAGCGATTGCAGTCACTAGAATCGCTCACGTTCTATCTCGGCGTTTGCAGCGATGGGAGTTTCGGAACGGGAGCGACAGGAGCGACTAGAGCGATAAATGGAAACCTCGGGTTCGAAATTACTTGAAATTGTAGCGATTGAATGCATCCCTGAAACCATTGCAACGTGCACTAGCTCTAAAACATCTCGGTTCGCCTCGCCTATTCACTTGCGGTCGCAGCGATTATATGGAAACTTAAGAATCCCTTTCGTCGCTCCAATCGTTATAATCGCAAAATTGTTTTATGTGGTGTCTGTGCATGGCAAATTTACTTACTAGAGCGGTTATATGGAAACCGGGTTTAAACAGTTAGAATACTTATTCGATATGATTGAAATGATTACATTTACACATGGAACAGACTTGTTATATAATCAAGCATTCTACTATGATATAAAAGTTTGAAGAAATTAAGAATTTTTGGTATTGTTAATGGGACCATGCACGCTAATACATCACTTACTTCTACATTGCTTGGTGTATTAACAATTACAAGCAAAGATTTTGAGCATTTAGAAATAACATACTTACCAACACAGTCGGCAGTTTTAGGAATCCAAGTTTCCGTATTACGATCACAGGATACGTACATTTGGTTTCTGAAGGGACTGTGGGAAGGTTTACACTTGGGAGTGCAGTACTTTACGTCGTTGAATTCAAAGCAAGAAAAAACACCATTTTCTGGATCCTGGGGGTTTTTGTGACAGTCTTTTCCTAGTGAAACGGATCAATTAGTCCCAAGATTTATGAGCATCATCATCATCATCATCATCATCATCACCACCGCCATCATCATCAACCTCAAATGTACAGGCTATCTTAATCCTTAAGACTTAGTGTAATGTTACAGTAGAGCATTGTGGTGTAGTGCTAAGAGTACGAGACTCTTTGACTCAACCATCCAGGTGGATGGGTCACTTAGGAAAGCAAGCGTGGCCTAGTGGTCAGGGCGCCGGACTTGAATGCGGTTGACCCGGGTTCAAGTCCCGCTCTGACCATTAGTTGGATTTGTCTTCGGGTAAATCCCAGAGTCAAACCCACCACGCTTTGTAAATAGCCAACTAATCTGCCTCCTGCCAGTTGGGGTTCTTAATGTGTTGTGTTGTGTTTGTATGACACTGAAAAGCCCCTTTCGGGGAGTTGTCATTAACGTCTTCATCTTCATCATCTTCATCTTGATATCGTTTTGTTTTTGCCGAGAGAGAATTTGGGGTTGGGTCCTGGAAAAATATGTTTTCTACCCTGGAAAACTCCTGAAATTTTGTTATCGTTTGTCAGTGAGAACCATGGATCAAGTTTTTATGGTCGGCATGAAAAAACTAAGTTAGATCCGAGTAACCAAGAACCACACATAAGTTTTGTTTGGCCTTATAATTTCACATTTATGGGTATAGCAGTAGATAGCTTCTCTGAGTCCACTAGTTTGTGTGTCCTGTATTAGCCTAGCAGTCTATAAGTTGTTATAAAATTTGTTTTTCTGTTTCAGGATAAAGATTCATATGGTAATGAAGTTACGTTATTGGCAAGACCAATGCCTATCGAGTATCTCTTAGTTCAGGTAAAAGACCACTTATAACTTTTATAACACTTATAGTTTTCAGTTTCAGTTTATTTATTTGCCAGAAAAAACATATACATACAGACATTCAAAACATTACAAAAATGTTACTTAAAGATTGAGGAGACGTAAATTATAAGTAAAATAACTGAAAGTATTTTTCTGGCCAGGAAGCTCTGATAGAAACCGCAGGGCTTATTAATAGAGGTCCCTCCCTAACCTAAAACTAAATATAAAGATAAATAAACAGGGGTATATGTCCTGCCGACACTACACTTAATGTAACCATACGTTAATAAGCTTAAGGGTTAATTCATAACTTTACAAACCATCAGTCTTTTATCAGTGAAAGCTGAGAATGTACTTTTCAAATAATGAGAAGAATCGAAAAGGACAAGCAGTAGTCGAAAAATAAAACTATCTAAAGATGAAGGTCCAGAAATTGAAATAGACAAACTAGAGTTTTTCACCAAAAACATTAAGTACCGAAGTTTAAAAACTCGTTTCTGTTCTTTCCTTCTGCGAGATCCATTTATTAGAGCTGTTGCATTTTGTGATGTCATTAATTCATTTTTTATAATACAGTATCCCAGGAGATTGAAAGGATAGTTTAATAACTCAGTTTTATATAATTAGATAACCTAAAAGATTTAAAGTGATTGTAAAGTATCATTAATTTGGATATCTTTAAAATGTTTGACGATCACCCATTTTTTAATCAATTTTCGTATACCTTTATGTTACACTGATCATATAATGATATAATAATTTCAGGTAACAGCTGCCTTTCCTAAAGATCCTCAGTTCACCTTTATTGCGCGCAGCAAGGGGGACCACTTTCCAGTAGAGAACAGGGCAAACATGTTCGAAACACAAGTAAGACTATGGGAGATGATGATGATGATGATGGTCATGGTTCGGTGATAATGATGATGGTCATAGTTCGGTGATAATGATGGTGGTCATGGTTCAGTGATAATGATGATAATAATGGCGATGGTGATGATGATCACAGTGATGACGACAATCAATGATGATAATTAAGAATTAGATTATGAGCTCGAGGTTTCTATATCGCGTGACAGTTGATGAGGGCAAAGCCAGAGTCACCTATCGCACGATAGAAATCGAGAGCGAATAATCTAATTGTTTTAGTATAAATCTACTAGTCATTCAAAAAAAAGGCTGTCAATTTTATTGAATACCTCAAAATTTTAGTTGAAACCTCGAAGGAGCGGCCGCCATTTTATTGACAATCGCTACTCACTATATATTAAAGAATAGATAGTGGGTAGGGTAGCCACTCAGAGAACAGCATTGATAATAGAATGCTAGACTTAGTCTAGTAGATTTATACTAATATTGATTATTGATAACAATTTGTTTTTCTTCCAGCCTGAAGACCTGATGAACATGCAACACTGTAATCTGTTGTGCTTACCAGAGAATTATCAGATGAAATATTATTTTTACCACGGTCTATCTTGGCCACAGGTATTTATCAGACGTTTCTAAAAAATTTAAAGTAAAAATTGGTTTTTGCAGTTTATACACACAACTAAAGTTTAAGAAAAACATTAACGATTCCACTTCACTTTTGGTAACCTTCGTCAGAATGATAGAACAAATGTTTATTAAAGACATATTCATGAATGCAGTACCCCATACCTTGCTCGTTTACATTAGTTTTGCTACAAACAATAATTTGTGAATAAAACCCTGCACATTTCACTTTCCATGAAGTTAGTAATATTTCTGTGATAGGACGGAACACTGGGCACTTTATTCATTAATTAAAAATATTTTTGATTTTTTTGTTGAAATGAGCCACTTAGTTAGAAATACAGTAAGTTAGAGTAAAATCCTCGTTCATCAAAAGAATTTGGTGTGCCATATAGCATTTTAGCACACAATATATTGTGCCTGTACAAGTGAGACAACAGCATGTTTCAATACTACAATCTGCGATATGTCCTTTCTTTTTCTTAATTTGTTTGATAAGCTGTGCACTTTATCAGACAAATGACTGAAAGGCCAAAACAATATTTGCAGCCTTGCGATCCCCCCCAAACCAAATTTCAAATGGCCATCTCTAACAACTGCAAAGGAGACTAAATTCCCCTCTATAATTTTCAACAGATGACTATGATGATTATGATGCATGTGTGTTGCATTGTTTATAGTTTTATTTTTTTTATTTTCAGTTGTCTTATGTTGCTGAAGATGAAAAGGGAAAGATAGTTGGTTATGTCTTATCAAAAATGTAAGTGTTACTGCAGTCATTCTCTCTCTCTCTCTCTCTCTCTCTCTCTCTCTCTCTCTCTCTCTCTCTCTCTCTCTGCTGTGCCATGCCCAATACGGGCCTCGACAAACTACATGGCATTTCAACTTGAACGGAGCACATCTAGGTCTTTCCATTGTCGCACTGTGTCAATGATGGTTCTGGCATTGGCACATTGTATTGCTTCAGAAATTGTAGTCTTTGGCCTCCTTTAGCTTTCTTCCTGGGAATTTTCCCATTGAAGCAGAGAAGTTCTATGGCTTCCTTGCGAATGATGTACCCCAGCAACTTATTCTGGTCATGTTCTATCTGTTAGTGGAGCTGTCTCTCTGTCTGGACTCGGTTTAGGACTTCCTCACCCTTTCAATCCAAGAAATCTTGAGCATACGCCTGTAAAACCACCTGTAAAACCACTGCTGTTGTTAGCAATAAGTTGAAACCTGGGTACTAGTTTACCACATGGGGACTGGGTACAAGCTTTGGGAAGATACAAACCTTATCAATCAAAGCTTGCTTTGAAAAACCAAGGCAAGGAGGCAAGCGTGGTCTAGTGGTCAGGGCACCAGACTTGAATGCGGTTGACCCAGGTTCAAGTCCTGCTCTGACCACTAGTTGGATTTGTCTCCAGGTAAATGCGAGAATCGAACCTACCATGGCACTTTGTAAAAAGCCAACTGGTCTGCCAGTTGGGATTCATAGTGTGTTGTGTTTGTGTTAACGATGAGT
>JAOCPT020581051.1:0-10560 GCA_026546935.2 Palythoa grandiflora | reverse complement strand
AAGACAAATAGTGCGAAATAGTGCGGAAATTGGTCAAAAGTGCGGAATCGCACCATCGCACTTTGCCAGATGCCCTGGCTTTAGGTTTCCCTAATGGTATGATTTATCCTCAGACTAGATGATTATACAGTACCTCTGTATGAAATTTGTTATCGCACAGATAAAGAGATGTGTTGATTGGCTTGAAAGGTTCAAAGTCTATATTCACTTTCTTTTCTTTGCCATCATCTGTAACAATGGTGCCACAATATACTACCAAGCCATTTGGCGGAACTGAAAAACAAAGTTAAACTTCAGAAAAACTGACCAGGCTTTTTTATTTTCTTTTTTGGGAGAGAAGGAGAGTGGGGTAAGGGGAAAGTGTTTCATAGGTGATCATCTCAAGGATTTTAAATGACCATAAACTCAATCCTTTTATAGGCATAAGATACCCATTAAAGCCAATGGGCATCTCTAGTTTATGTAGTGTTGAGCAGATCTATTTGAGTCTTTGACTCCCCATAGATAGGGCGCTAATCTTCCACAGACTGACCACAGTGGAAGCTGGCATTTATTTCACCAATCTTTAAGTAGAGAGAGCTGAGTCGATTTTGGCATATCAAAGCCACACAAATAAGTGTTGAACATTTGTGTGAAATTCTTTTCTTCCAAAGTTGACTCTGCTTTCCATCCTCCCGAGGTCGGTAAAATGAGTACCAGCTTCGGCTGGGGGCTAACCTGTGATAGATTAGTGTCCCATCCAGGGGGAGTCAATCACTCTCATCCGCTTAACACTACAGAAACCAGAGATAAGCACTGGCTCCAAAGGGCCACTTTGGCTCGTAAAAATATTTAGCTTTAGCTTTTTAAAAATGATCAGCATTTAAAGATTACTTAATTACATACCTTTTGAATATAATTTAAGCCTCTGCTGTACTGAGGTGATAGCACTCAAGACTGACAACCTAAAATTATATGCCATGTGAGTCAGTAAAATTAAAATTTTCCTCATCTTAAAGAATTTGTAGGCAGATTACACTAGAACATCTGGAGACTTGTTGCCCCAGCCAAAGTACTAGTATTTCTTTTTTTTGTAGGCTAATTTATTTTAGAGATTACTATATTTATTTATTTTGTTTATCACTGCTCAAACTTCAAAGGACGATCCCCTAAAATTTTCCTTACACTCCATTTTTCATGAAGGACCAGTACATAATATAAAATATGAAATGATTGCTCCTATCTCTTGTTAGGGTGGTAAAGGGGGGTTCCAGATAAAGAATCACGGTCTTATTTTGAACACTGCAACGGATCATCATAAGAGTTAAATTTTGATAGAATAACGAATCATGGACCTAGTTTTAAGGCAATAATGGATCACCATTGAATTTTCATCACCCAAATAATGGATCACAGGTTTCTTTTTGACCCAATAACGGATCACGAAAAAACCCTTTATCATCCTGTCTTGTTTAGTATATCTTATATTCTGTGCAGGGTTCATATGCTTTTTTGGACTAAAAATTCAAGGACTTTTCAAGGACTTTCAAGGACATATTTTCCATTTTTCAAGGCTTCTGCACACAGTCTGCAAAATCAAAGGATTAATCGTTTTTATTTCTTCTTTTACTATTATGTGTTGCTACGTTTCTGCCAGTAGCATATATTTTCACATAAGGCACTCTAGAATCTGAGTTGGATGAAATTAGCTACAAATTTCAAGGACTTTCCAGCGCTGACTGCAATTTTCAAGGGCTTTTAAGGCCTCGAATTTTTATTTTGAGATTCAAGGACTTTCAAGGCTTGTGCGAACCCTGTCTGTAATGAGTACTTGAAAGACCACCCTAAGCTTTCACAAATCAAACTTTTCAATCCTAACCTGTTGACTCGACTCTTGATGTTCGACGCTGTGCCAAATTCATCAGCCAACATTTTAGCAACTCTAGAAATCTGATCTTTGGGGGGTATAATAAGTGATATCATACTGGTGCCATTCCTGCAATCAAAACAAACCAAACCCAACCTTAAATTAAGCCCCAAGCAATTTATCAACATCTCACTTCTCATAACTCAAACAAAACAATATAACTTGTAATGAGAAGGCCCCATCCACACGTATCCGGATATTTTCAAAAACGGAGATTCTTTTCTCCATTTTAGCCTTCCCTCCACACGTATACAGCGTTTTCGATCACCGAGAATGGAGGTTTTTGAAAACACTCTCCAGAGTGGGAATTTTTGAAAACGTAGATTTATTGTATTCATGTGGACGGGCAAAAAAGAGGTTTTTGAATACGATGACATCATACTTAAGATTGCGGGCTCCAGTCTCTTCCATAGCGCATGCTCTATTGGTTACAGCACATGCCCTATAGAGAGAGCTAGTGTATTTACCTGGCTTTAGCATATTCGTGTGGATGGGAGAATACGATGTGAAAACGCTACATGTGGATACATATTTTTTTGAAAACGGAGAAAAAATCTCCATTTTTAAAAATATCTGGATACATGTGGATAGGCCCTAAGTGGAATAGTCTGAAGTCTTAAGTTAAAAAGCAAAATTCTCCCAACCTGCAAATATCGAAAGTATTGGGCTTTGTTGGGGGAATTTTCCGACGAACTTTTTTATAGTGTCGCCTTAGTTGAAAAACAATTTGATATATAGTGAAAATGGTTTGTCCAATTATCAAATTGTCTTATTTGAGAATATTCAACAGCAGCCATAACATTTCTCACCAGATTTCAGCTATTTTAAAGTTGTGTGTTTAAGCTTACTGTAAAATTATGGCTGTGATGACTGATACACTTAACAGTGTTTTCTGATGTCTCCAAGAATTATTCACTACTTGCCTAACAGTGTGACAGCGCAACGAAGTCACTGACATCGATAGATCGTTGTTACTACAACATATTTAACGAAATTTAAATTTGTACAATTTCCAAATTTGTTCTCTCTAAGGAAAATTAAAGTTTGAAAGTTTTCATTAATGTTTGAACGATTTCTCATACTATGAATGCTAAACTACTGTATCTAATATTTAGTTGTTGTTGAATCAACGTACTGACGAATATTTTCAAAACACAACATTGTCCAAATCTTCTTCTAAAACAAGATTTACACCAAGAAAAATAAGTTATTTACGATATATCTGTTTCGATGTGATTAATATATAATAAAATGAAACACTTTATTTCGCTTACCCTCTCGCCGCTTCTAAACTCTTGATCAGTTTCTTAATTTTCCATATCTCTACATTTCTATCGGCATTTTCTGTACCATCCGCGTTTGCCGACATATTTGTTTTTAAAAGACTAAATCAAAAGGTTCAAAATTCTACGGCACACCACTGTCACTTTGACTTCTTGGTATAAAATATCGATCTTTTCTTTAAATATGTAGAAAAATCTCTTCTTCTCCCTCCAGTGAACTTTTTCGTGTGACTATGGTGCAATTTGTCCATATATGGAAGGCACGTGCGCTGTTTCTTTGGAAAGCTTAGCGGCCTGGCACTTCTCGAGGGCGGGAAAACTAAACTCTAGACACAGGCAGCCCATGCTGCATGTGTATTTATTAGCCGTCTGTGGTTGCCTGTGCAATGAACCGTCCGTTTCACAGTTCCCGAAACGTAACCTAGGCTGAAAGATAAAACCGAAACTAAGGAAGACCTGGCACTAATCAGTCAGGGTTGTTCTTCTGATAATTATTTACACTTCTCTAATACACCATTTTGCTTAATTATGCAAATTTTTGCTAGATCCATAATATTGTGGGGGGAAAAAGTGATGTTTATACTGAATAAACGAGCCCAGATTTGACCAAGTAATGACTTTTTAACTCCAAGAGGGAATGGATCTAGTAAAAATTTGCATTAGCAAAATAGTGTATTGTTGCCAGCTCACCTTTACGTCAGCTTTATGTAGAAGTAGAAGCTTGGTTACTTTCCAGGAACTGTGAAAAGGCCTACTTACTGATTTGCATTGGCAAAAACTTACCGAAAATTTCAGAAGTATTCTATGTATGTCAGCATATTAATGTTGATGTGATATATCAATGCTTGCTGCTCAGTAGTATGAAATGGAAGAACAATACACTCAGGTCTCTCATTTTCTAGTCAAGAGTGCTTACCCACACTACACCATCAGGGACAACTGGAGTTGGTTAGTGTGTGTGGATTCCTCGGTCCAATTTAAATTATTAATTTGAATGAAAATTATGCAAATGTAGCCAAATACTACAGAACTATAGTGTGTTTAACTCAGTATAAGGTTCAGATCCATTGAATGATACCAGATCAAATGTGAGGCATATACGAAACAACTACACAGCTTGGCCCAAAGTCATATACACATGTATCAACATTTTTATGCAAGAGCTTTTCAAAAACTTTGAAATGCTCAGATAGCCTGGTTTGGGGTTCTTTTATCAGTTATCTTATAAAAAAAATGTGTCTTTTCAAGCAAAATATTAGAAAGAAAGATCTATTGAAGTTTTACACAGTAAGAGATTTTTGTGGGAGGGAGATAATAGACAATCTGAAAAGGAAGGACTCTCCTGCTAAATGCGAGAGACTTGGCAGGTTACTGACTTCAATGACTTTATTCACGGTTGCAACACACTTTTTTACACAGAAAAATGGTGGCTGGACACCCGAAATAACTATAAAGAGCTAAGCTAGTCGGGTGCCCATGCAGTTAACTATCTAAACATAACGAATGAATACACGTATATTGACTTTATATACAGAACATGCAAGTGTACAGAAACAAAAAAAAATTAAAACAAAAATTTATTACATAAAGTATGTGAACTTGGAATTTCAATACATACTGAGAAAATTTTGTTGTCAGAGGACCAGTGACTTTTGTAGTTCACTGGTCCAGAGACCAGTGAGGCAAGATTGGAGAAGGTAAACCCCAAATAGTTAAAAGAAACGCTCTCGTCTAGTCAGAGTTCATAATACAGTGGTGTAATAAGATTCTAACTTAGTCCACTTACTGAGAAGTTTTCCCTGAAGTCTCCAAAGTCATGTAGCAACGAAGCCTGTAAAGCAAATTTTTAGTTACACGCAAGTCACTAACTTTGTAAATCTGAACGGTGAAAAAAACTCATTTGATTTGTTGTTGTTGCGGAATATATAAATAAACCTCCTCGGACTGCCTTAATGTTTTCCCAATACAGTCCTCTTTGGAAAAAGGTTCTTTGTTGAACACGAACATTCTTTCGTGTCTTTCTCATTACTGCATCTGAAACAAAGCATCTTATTTCCCAATAGGACTGTATTGGGAAAACATTGAGGCAGTCCGAGGAGGTTTATTTATATATTCCGTTACAACAACAATTGAACAAATCAAATGAGTTTTTTTAAAATAACAGCCGTGTTCAATTTGAAAACTGGTAAATAGACTACTACACCAACGAGTTACAGGCCGTACTCAAAAATGCAAGACGCACGGAAATGTTTGGTGATGCCGCTTATTTCCCTGTTATGCATGGATGATCTGGGACATTGAAATGCCGCACTACAGGTCAAATTAGTACTTACTTACTTACTGCCCATTATGCCTGCTGGCATTTATGGCAGCAACAAAAGACCTCCATTCCCATTTGTTTTGGGCCTTTCTTAGGATAGTACCCCAAGTATATCATACCATTTAGGGGTTAGTACCCAACGTATATCATACCATTTAGGGGTTAAAACCCCACGTATATCATACCATTTAGGGGTTAGTACCCCACGTATATCATACCATTTAGGGGTTAGTACCCCACGTATATCATAGTCCCATTCAATTTAAAACTGCTCGTAAAATTTGGCCTGTGCTCGAATTGCTCACAAAAATTACACGGGTACTCACTTGCTCGTGCTCGCCAAATATTTGCAAGTGCTCCCATACTCGGATTCTCTTTAGAATGTGATCGATTGCTCGAAATTTCGTAAATCTTTCTTTGTAGTTATTTTTTACATATATAAACGATAAATCAGTTATGCTGTTCCTTGGCGCAAAACAACTTTTCCTATTAATAAAAGAGAGAATCCAGCTAGCGAAAAATTTTCGAAGAGCTTGCCATAAAATTTGATAACTGCTCGTGCTCGCAAAAATAAACACACTGCTCGCATGCTCGCAAATACTCGCAAAGACCGTTCGATACCCCTCCATTTCTTTCTTGTGGCTCGGGAAGCACATCGCAGCCAGTAAAAGTCGGCACATTTGTTGCTGCTTTCGTAACGGTTTCGGTTTTGCGGATTGGGTTGTTGACATCAGCAAAATCCCGTAACAGAAAGGAACAGAAATTGAAATACCCTGGTGATGAAAAATTATTCACAACGTTGTGGTGATTTCAGAAAATGTCTCACTTCTATGTACATTTGAACCCAGGTCACTCTGCACCTTCGCCATTTTAAAATTATTTTAAACATTTTGGGTGACTGAGTCAGTATTCCGAACAAAATCAGTACTTGCCTAAATTGAACAATCCTCGGATTGTTTCACCTTTTCTTTTTATAGAAAGGCAATTTTGTTGACTACAGTCCTTATCTTCTTCTTCTCACATTTTTGGTTTCACAACCTGCTATAGCTTGGATTGTGACGTAAACTAGTGCCACAACAGCTGACAGAGTGTAAAATATGGGGCACCTCTGTTGGTGGCACAGCAGCTGAATGTTTTAACTCATAACCTTAAAAGGATCTTTGGCTGTCCAGCAATTTCCTTCCAACCACTTTCTTCACAATTGAAATTAAATAAAGTATTTATTTGTTTATTCGTTTATTTTCTTTACGTTGTGTCCATATTAGCAGCTCTCCTTTGATAATTCTTTCTATAAAGTTCACGCAAGGCGATAATTTCCATAGTTTGGATTTCTCCGGTGCCGCCATCTTTACGTTTGTTGGTTGCAGTGCCAGATCCCCACTCGTTCACTGCTATTGTTTTAATCAAGACTGGCACTGCAACCCAAATGTGTACCAATATTGTTGTTTATTAAATTTTCAATCTCGAATAATGCGTTTCTAGCGTTCCGATTGGTTCTCTCAATCTCGGTTATCAGCTCATATACCGAATGGCCTTATATGGAAAGTGTTGCCAAGCTCAAAAATTTATGGGGGAGGCGAAGCTGAGAATTTTCAAAAATTGAAGGTTTCAGAAAGCTCATTAAACTTAATAAAACTATTCCATCCGCGCTTGTTGGGTATGATATGATTTATAGACAACATATCCAATACACGGTCCTGGAATAATGGTTAAATAGCTGTGTTTTGTCCATAAATAAGAAACTTCCCTCGATTTGTTCCAGCTGCTTAAATTAGTTCTGAAGCCAGCTTGCAGTGGGTTAAGGCCTCTTCATGGGGGCGTCAAACATTTTCATTCGCATGAAACTACAAAAACTGAGATAATTGCCAAAAGCTAAGTATTCGCATTAAATGATAAATTAAACATTGAATAAGAATAGTACATTAATTTGACCTTAAGATATTAGGGAGTTTAAGAAACTACGACGGCAACGCCAACGACAACGGCTCATGTGCAGAAAAAATAAATTTCTGATTTGCTCTATACTGCTTTCTGAGTGTCATTAGGGTTTTGTTTTCTTTGCCTTCAGTTTTGTGAACAGAAAAAGAGTAAAAGTTTCTCCTTGAAGGTAAATAAATACTGAGAACATTTTAGTTATCACGTCCTCGTCGTCTCAAGAACTCCAAAAAAGGTCTTTTCACGTTCTGTTTCCAGCGGCAACAACGTGCAGGTGCTCAGCGCGATGCATTCCAACGTGCGGTTATTGTGTTTTCTATTGTTCTTTGCCGTCGTCGGCGGCGTCGCCGTCGTCATTTCTTAAACTCCCTAATGATTAAAGGAAACAGACAGGATTTACCAACCTCGAAAACATCCCACAGCTGTAGTGTTTCTATATGTGTTATGCAAAACAGTTTGCTTTGGTTCTTTCCACAAAACCCGACCTGACTCTGTTGAGAAAATATTCCACTGAAATGAATAATACGTTAACATAATATAATTAATTATGTATGTTACTCTAGGTCGTTATAAATTCAGTGGTGTTTTTCTTGTCACCTTGTAACTGACGAAAATATGAGACACATCAAAACAGGTATTAAAAATTAAAAAGTATCGTAATTTTTCTAAGGATTGTCTTGCATTTTCAAATACCAAAAAAAAATTAAAGGTGATAAAATGATTTATAGACTAATTTAATATTTGTTAGAAAGATTTAAAGATTCTAAAATATTTTCGACCGTGCGGTCATCATCAGTAGAAATAGTCTGACATCAGTTGACATATTCTGAAATATGGGGCACCACTATTGAAAACGTTTTGAAATTTTTAAATCTTTCCAACAAACACTTTCGCCTATATTTTATCATTTTTAAGACCAACGTTAGGACAACATTTTTGAAGTCGCGGAAAGCTCTGCTTTATTTACCAAGCTCTGCGTGACTGCTATCAAGTGTGATGTCATGACACCACCACGACTACAAACATCATGACGGTCATGGTAATACTACTACAAACATCGAGATCAACTCATTGTTACATGTACATTGACACCACTGAAAACATCACTATCACGATAATGCCACTGCAAACTTACTGACAATATCACTGTCACAATAATGCCACTGCAAACTTAGTGCCAATGTCACTGTCACGGTAATGCCATTGCAAACTTAGTGCCAATGTCACTGTCACGATAATGCCACTGCAAAGTTAATGCTAATGACACTGTCACAATAACGCCACCACAAACTTAGTGCCAATGTCACTGTCACAATAATGCTACTGCAAACTTACTGACAATATCACTGTCACAATAATGCCACTGCAAACTTACTGACAATATCACTGTCACGATAATGCCATTGCAAACTTAGTGCCAATGTCATTGTCACGATAATGCCACTGCAAAGTTAATGCCAATGCCACTGTCACAATAACGCCACCACAAACTTAGTGCCAATGTCACTGTCACAATAATGCTACTGCAAACTTAGTGCCAATATCACTGTCACAATAATGCTACTGCAAACTTAGTGCCAATATCACTGTCACAATAATGCCACTGCAAACTTAGCGCCAATGTCACTGTCACGATAATGGCACTGTAAACTTAGTGCCAATGTCACTGTCACGATAATGCCACTGCAAACTTAGTGCCAATGTCACTGTCACGATAATGCCATTGCAAACTTAGTGACACTGTCACTGTCACAATAATGCCACTGCCATTGTCACTGTCACGATAATACCACTGCAAACGTAGTGACAATGTCACTGTCACAATAATGCCATCGCAAACTTAGTGCCAATGTCACTGTCACGATAATGCCACTGCAAACTTAGTGCCAATGTCACTGTCACGATAATGCTACTGCAAACTTAGTGACAATGCCACTGTCATAATAGTGCCACTGCAAACTTAGTAACAATGTTACAGTCACAATAACGCCACTTCCAACGTAGTGACAATCAAATTAATGTCACTATCACGATAATGCCACTGCAAACGTAGTGACAATGCCACTGTCACAATAACGTCACTGCAAACTTAGTGACAATGTCACTATCACGATAATGCCACTGCAAACGTAGTGACAATGTCACTGTCACGATAATGCCACTGCAAACGTAGTGACAATGCCACTGTCACGATAATGCCACTGCAAACGTAGTGACAATGCCTCTGTCACGATAATGGCACTGTAAACTTAGTGCCAATGTTACTGTCACGATAATGCCATTGCAAACTTAGTAAAAATGTCGCTGTCACGATAATGCCACTGCAAACTTAGTGACAATGTACTGTCGCAATAATGCCACTGCAAACTAGTGACAACGTAACTGTCATGATACCACACATGAAACATAGTGATATTATCACTGTCATGATAACGCCACTGCAAAGATTGTGACGGTGTTACAAACGCCAATTAGGGCAAACTAAAGCTCGTATCTTTCGAATATTGTATTTCCTATAATAGGTCAGCCTTTCTGACCCCTCCCAATGCCCAGCTCACCACTGATGATCCAGAGTTCAAAACTGACAGGAGAGCTTCATCTTCATTTTCTTTGGCAATGTCAAATACACAGCTCAGCCCATCCTACAATACAAAGAGATACCGCAGTATAAGTAAAGCCTAAGAGTTAACTAAGAGGAATCTTAAAGAAACTGAGAATCCAAAATCCACTATAGCTGACACTGGCTTCTAACAACTAGCATAAAACCTCAAAATAAAGTCGACAGTTACTTTTTTTATGTAATTGAAAAACAAAAATGAAAAAATAATTGAAACAGCTGCCTCGATTTGCTTCATACTGGCTAACTTTTCTGGTATACTGAACAAGTTTCCCAGGAAATGGATTTGAGAATTTCCGAATATCATGTCCTTATTAAAGCTGCTTTAGGAACACAATTCAATATAAAAACTAACGATAAAAAACGCCGTTTCGTCATCCTCACGACGACATCGTCAAGTAAACTAGCGGAAAATATTTGAACAACTAGAATATATGCAAATATGCAAGCTAAATACAATGGAGTACTGAATTGTGGAGATACAATAGCTAAGACAAAA
>JAOCPT020581016.1:0-10560 GCA_026546935.2 Palythoa grandiflora | reverse complement strand
TTTATCAACATTACTTGAAGTTTGTATCTACTCGCCGACGCATTAAATAGTTTTTTTAAAAACTATTTACTGAAAGTTTAATATACAATGCACACGTGAAAGGACTGACTTGAAGGGAATTAAAACTGGTTGCAATTATAGTTGTTCACTTGTTCACTTATTGGTTAGGGTTGGGGTAAAATATTTCTTTAATTCCCGAAATGAAAATGTGGAGTTTGGCCACCATAAACTGCACGAAACTGCGAAGTTAACTGGCGACCGTTACAGCATGCACGAGTGGGTAAGTACGTAATTTACCGTCGCTAATAACTTACCATTCTAGAATACAATGAGCTTCGTCAATAACTATTGCTTGAACGCACTGTTGATACGGTTGGCTTCGAAACAACTCCATCCCCTCTTTACATGACAAAATGGTGTAGCCCGAAAAAGTTCTGGTAGCAAGTGAAAAATAATGAATTTTCCGTATCCACTTGGCAGAACAACGACAGCATCCTTTCCACGATACAATGCCTCAAGGCACTTAACCTGTTTCGGTTTAATATTGATATTCCTGTAGCTGCTATTAACAATGGCCGACTGAAGGCAGCTATAAAACATGGCTGACCTCCGACGAAGGAATGGTGCCTCGTTTTGGTGTTTACAAAACTAAGCTGCGACAAAACTTTCAGAAATAGGGACCCTTACTGAGTTTGTTTTTCTCCTGGGAGACACGTGACCAGCGTTTTCCAGGGTCTCTCTCTCTCTCGCTCCGAAGGGCGGGCATGAGAGAACCCTGGGAACGAGGTTGCAAGAACAGCTAGGAAAAAATTGATTACTGAATTAAGTCACGTACGCCCTGATACGATAAACAACAACGTGAAACGCTACAAAATGGTTTGGCGTGATCAACGAACTAAAATCCTGAAGAATAATTGCAATGCCAGTAGTAAGTTGTTTTTGTCAGAATTAGATTTTCTTTTATGAGTTTATGAGCTGACCATGTCTTAAATGTTATTTAGTTTTGGATGGTGTTCGATTCGGTTTGTCTGGTTTCATCGCTACTTCTTTATAACAAATCGTAAGCTTGTTCAACGATTTCAACCGCTATCGTTGAAATATTTGTTGTATCAGAAAATTTAATACGCACTTCTGTAAGAAACTTTAGTTTTCAGCGAACGGTTGACCCCATTAAAACATAAATTATCTTTAAAGGCCGCAGTAGCACTACAGTAACCGTTAAGCTAAAGCGTTTGATAGTTACATTTCAACGTTTTAACCGTTAGATCGGTCGTTCAACCAGGCCGTTAAGCAAGCCGTTAAAGTTTTCCGAAAAAACCGTTAAGAAAATGAAGGCAAACCGTTAAAACGCTTTTGCAAACCGTTAAAGTTTTTTACCTACCCATTAAAAGCGTTAAAGAAAGCATTAAAAATGTTTGAAAACCCGTTCACAACCCGTTCATTAACCGTTAAAATTTGCCTATTAACGGAAAACCGTTAGTGCACGTTTTCCCGTGTGACGCCACATATATAGGAAGAGCTTTCGAGAATAAAAAAAGACAAGTGCAATGCTGTTTTGGCAAAAATAAACGTTCAAAAATTTGTCCTGCTTTCAAAAGGCCGATGACAACTATTCCAGCAAACTCAAACTGTTAAAGGACAAAAAATTGCATTCTCATTGCCGACCTTCATTTCAAACTTGAAAGAAATAATAGTTCTGAGTCCTTGACTTTCTGACCAACCCCAACAGCACTCTTCAACAACTTCCCAGGATCTTCGACCAAAAGTTTAACATCAAACGAAACTGCTGAAAAAGAAAGTTCAAGACCTTAGAAACAAAATGACCATAAAACAACAAAAGGAACTTCTCCCAAAATTAATTGAAGACCCTATAGATCACTGGTTAAGAGATGCATTTAGCACAATGTTTTTCAAGAAGACACTGATGAAACTTTTTGGTGTGAGGGACTGTGCTCAAAGTTATTAAGTTGAATGAAAGGCGCCCAAAACACTATGAACCTTCTCAGTCATTCCTTTACACTATGTTGTGGTAAAAATAATCCAATTCTCAAAACTTCAAAAATTTATATCTCTGGATATATTTAACCTTTTTGCATCAAGTAAACAGTGAAACTGTCAGACAATTATGCTTGATATTTTGGGCCTGTTTGCAGGCTGATGTAATGACTTTGAAAAGTGGCCTAAAATCCCTATTCTATAGATACTACATGTGTGAAGTTTTCAAATTGCTCAAAACTCCTCTTACCTTAACATTTCTTTAGACATAAAATTAAAAGTCTAGTTTTCTTTTTCGCTATTTTGCTTTAAAAAATACGATATTTCTAGGAAATTTACAACACACTGGGGTGCTGAAGTTATAGTATACCACCTTATTTGTACATTGCACCAGATGAGGTCTGGCACGCCATTAAATATTAGTGACACAATTTCCAATTTGAAACAGTCTAGATGGTAGAGAGGGCGAGCGTCTTGGAATGCTGCAATTTCTGTTCTTCAATAATGAGCAAGAGATAAGAAATTAAAACCAACTATGTTCATCTCCCGTTCCCATTTGAAAAAAGATTGCTGCATCGTCTGATAACAAATTTACACCAAAAAGAATTGAGAATAGAGCATTCTCTTTTTTCATAAATCTGCAGAAATGAATGAAAAGCTTAAAGAAACTGTGAGTAAAAAGATAATTTGTAGTGTGGAGGCTGATACAGCGTGATCGTCTTGATGCCAAAGTGCTATTGGTAGTGTGGAAGCTGATACAGAGTGATTGTCTTGACACTGAAGTGCTACTGGTAAAATAGAGGCTGATACAGTGAGATCGTTTTGAGGCTGAAGCGCTATTGGTAGTGTGGAAGCTGATACAGCAACTATCCAACTCCGAGAAACTGGAAAGGGCAATTCAGAAAAAAAAAAAGAAAAATTTAGAATTTATTTAAAGAAATGAAAAGAATTTAACAAAAGAGAACAATATAAAACATTGAAATTTCACCAACAGGCACAAGCAAGAAATTAAAAAAAAGATACTAACCTGCACTTACAGTGAAAGATCATAAAATGCAACAAAAAGAAAATCAAAGGACTAAATAATTCAAAGAAAATCTCCCTTCAACAACTGAGAAAAAAGGCAGAATTAGTCGCAGAACTAGATAACTCCCTGACAACCCAGCCTGTTTTAGTCCTAATAATTGAATGAAAGAAACAAACAAACTTGCAGTGAAATCGAAAGATCGTAAAATGCACCAAGTTGTTTCATGCAAAACTTGTGGGATGATATGTAAGAGCAGAGGAGGATTAAAACGGCTAAAAATTGAAAAAAAAAAAAACACGGAAAGAAAGAGGTTGAGCAATCTCACTTACAGTATTCTTTCCGAGTTAGTTAATGCCAAATAGATAGTTATATCAATATAAATTTATCATGCAACTATCAAAAAAGAACCGAGTCTGTACGTAGCTTTTTCAAGGAATTAAAAAAGCCTCAAACGACTTTCAGTAGATCAGCAATATTTATGACGGACTAAATTTTTTTTCAGCCGTGCCATTAAATTCAAAAGAAACCTTCAAAGGGTTTGTTGTTGACTAAAGCTGCTGGTGCAATTTTGGTTTACCAGCAAAAGTAAAAAGAAAACTCAGACAAAAGTTCCTTTGTTTGAAGTTCAACATTGTTAGAAAAAAAGTGGGGTGGACTGCAGTATTTGGGTGGTTATTGCAATGTTTTATAAGCACCCACCCTCTTGGAACTGTTTGTGCGCATACTTGTCATATGGGAAATCTGCATTTGATACCATAAAATCAAACATTAAAGCCCTGGGCTTATATAACTTTATAAGGAGGTTTTGGGCGGGCTTATAAACGGGGGGTGGGGGGCTTATATCCGGGTGGGCTTATAAGTGGAATAAAAGGAATGTTTCGGAACAACAAGATAAAACATATCTGGGAAACGAAATTACATTTAGAGTTACATTTATAACACATTTATTGTGCGTCACCATTAACGTAGAATTTATTTCAAAAACATCTACGAAAAGGAATAATTGACATCTTTCTTTTCAATTAGAATATATATGTAGATTAGTACCATTTACTTAAAGTATCTCACAATAATTGAATCAGATAATTTACGACTCAATGCATTTAGTATGTTTAAGGTCCGAAAGCTATCAGAAGCACAGATATCTATTTCGTCTGAACTCTGTAGAGCCCTATTTCAGATGTTAATTCACAAGGTGGCAGAGGGTGTAGTGAGGCAACGTAACACTGAGCAGATGAATGTGGATGTTGAGAAGCCACCTGAAGGACAGGCAAAAAATCGACATATTGGTGCCTAGGAGATACGAACAAAATTTGAAACCAGGAGTAGGGTGAGGAAAAACATTCTACCAACAAATCTTCAAATGAGAAGGGATGCCAAGGCTGCCTATGCAAAGTACTAGCTACTACAGGAGTTTGTTATTGCACAGTACTCGTTGCTCAGAGGCAGCACCCAATTTCTCCAAATTCTGCAAGTGACAGAGGGAAGGTAATACCGAGAAAGGGGACTGATTCACATACCGGGCTGTATGTTTAAGTTGTGGATGCCACAATGAAGCAAATTTTACAGAACAATGAGCTCCTTACGAAATGCAAGTTTGGCATTTGAGAGTGCTACAATAGACAAGAAGGTAACTTTAAAATATATAGTTTGTGAGCGTACGGGCTTCTGTTGTCTTAACATATGGCCAATTAAAATATGGCTATTAACGTGAAAGAAAATATAAAATAAAAATTTATATATTTAATTAAAAAATGATAAAGAATAAACAAAAAAATATATAAATATAAAAAATTAGCATATAACGCAATATTTTTTTTATTTTTTTGTACTAAAAACTAGAATTAAAACACTTGATATGGAATGGTTACAATCTCATCATTTTTTGTGATCAAAACATGTAATATTACGAGTTTTTTTCAACTAAAGTAGCATATTATAACTTACATTCAGACTGTTTATCATTATGGACTCTGGTTGATGAGATGCATATGGGTGTCATCCAATGAGATGTGACAATGGGTGCTCAAGAATTTCTGTATGGTTTTCCACCAAAAGAAGTTGGCTGAGCATCGCAAGCGTGTGCTACAGTGGCAAGGATAGGCATCATTTGGAAGGAAGGTATTTCAATGTCAAAAATCACGGCTAATAAATGTCCTGGTAAGAGAAATAGCCATTGTCACCTTGTAACATTTGTTAGCAAGCATGGAACTGATGTAGTAGACTAAGAGAGTTCTACAAGAAGTCAGAGTTGGTGAAGTTGTGTGAAGCTTATGGTGTAAGACATCTTCGTGAGGAAAAACTAGTCTGTGCTTGCTGATCTCTTGGTGGGAGTAATCAAATCCTTTGAACAAGACTACATCCCTTGCCACATTGCCTTGAATACAACACCAACAAGGAGTAATTGTAATTTATGGGAGGGGAGGGGGCATGTAAATTTTTCATTTTTAAGAATAAGTTTCTAGTGGCCCCTCATGAGATATAACTTTTATCTTGAAATTAAAAGTAATTTGCGGACTGTTGTTTTGAACTTATTCTGAGGGAGTTGTCGGATATTATCTCATTCCACAGCTTAGCTCCAAGCGAGAAAAAGACAGTTTGTATAATTCTAGATCGGAACTGTTAACATAAAAATTTCCTCAAGCCGATGCTCTTGTATCGGGGTGGTAAAGGGTTTTTTGGTGATGCGTTATCAGGTCGAAAACAAGCCCATGATCCATTATGAAAGACCCTTTCATGACACATTATCGCCACAAAAAATTGCTCGTGATTCATTATCGTCTCACGTTTTCTTCGTGATTTGTGAAAATTAATTACAAATTTCAATGGTTACGAGGCCTTTCACGGTTTTCTTACCTTGCGTCATTTCATCAGAACACTGTTTAATTGTTGAATTTTGAGAATTTCTCCACATCACTCCAGAAATTATCCAGATAAACTGACAATTATTAATGAATTGTATTGTTTCGTATGTCTTTGAAAACCTAGCGCAACAGGGAATAGTATTACGTTACGTACACTGCACACATGCAGTAATGAATTGCTTTGAAAATGGCGGTCAAAAGCAATATTTCTGTTGACGTCCAGCTAGGTTGTGACATCATTCGCGTCAGCCGACGTAAAAGGTAATACACAATGAAAGCTACTTCTACAAGATCAGTTGAAATCGAAAATGGGATCTTAAAAGGGTATGACTATTCGTTTGCAGTTTTTTCCGTGATAAAAATTAGGAACGTGCTGCACCACATTCTGGAATGAATACGAATCCACAAAAGAAAGGAGTATATCCTCTGTGAAATGTACGCGACTTAGCAGCAGCAACAATTATAAAGATAGCAAGAAAATTATATAGTTGTGTGCACGGTTGTTTTTCAGTCACTTACTTATAATAATTCTTACATCATTACACAGTGCGGTAGTTCCCCCTCAACTGATTTAAGAAAACAAGTGCAGGTATACGTACTAAACAAACTAAAACTCGCTTCTTATCAACACCATTATCTTCTTTAATTCTACTAATTTCGTTATGAGGTCCAATTATTTTCGTGATCCGTTATGAAGCTTAAATTTAGGTTATGATATGTTATACCGTCCAAAATTGTTTCGTGATTCGTTATTAAGGATCCCACTTTATCACCCTGTTGTATTGTAGTAGTGGATGCTACTTGTTTTCAAAAATAAGATTTAAAATCCCAGAAGATGCCATATTGTTATGGACATCATGCATCAGATTTGATTTTGTCTGATAATATAAGAAGTTTAAGGGTAACCACGTTGTGTGATCGAGTGTATCCAAAATTGGTTATCCAAAGAGCTCTTTTTTGAAGCAAGAGAATTTTACTGAGATGCATTTTTGCCCTAAGCAGCAAGTCCATATGTAATTTACTGATAAATAAGTGATTGATAAATTATTAGAATAATTTCCCTGGGTACAAAATGACGCAATTTTGCATGTAAGACAACCGTTTTTCTGATATTTAGACAGACAGTGTCAATATGATGCTGCCAGGTAAGGTTTTTATCAATCAAAATACCAAGATATTCAATATAATATTATTCCTGGCCAGAGAATCCAGTCATCGTAAGTACTTCAGCATCCGAAGCTGAAGTGAAGAGTATTAGGGCCGTGATGAAGCTTGCTCAGCTGGAGGTCCCAGACAAGAATAAGATGCGATTCCGAAGGATATCTTTGATGATGTTCTCAACAAATATCCACTAAGAAAGATGCTGCACATTCAAGCATGAGCGTGCTGATGGAATCCCAACAAAGAACCTATCAATGCAAAGCAGATTGAGACAGAGCTGAACTGGTGGATAAAAAGAGCGCAGCAAAGAGCAAAGCAAAACAGCAACCAAGAGGCTATAAAAGATAGTCTCAACTTGAAGCCCAGCCCTGAAGGCATCCTCGAGTGTCGAGGACGTCTACAGGGCAGAACCCAAGTACATGTCCCCAACAGGTCTGCCCTAGCCAGAAAGTTGGTCCAGCGCATCCATGCAGAAACCATCCACAGTGGAATAGGACTGACGATGGCTGCTGTGAGGGAGAAATACTGGATCCTGAAGCTAAGATCGCTGGTAAAGAAGGTACGGAAGGACTGTCACACGTGTCGCAAGCACAATGCCAAGTCCTTTCCAGCACCCGAACCCGGGAACCTAGCTACAAGCCGGTCAATGCCTGGGCTCGGTGTGTTCGAGCTTGTGGGAGTAGACTTTGCAGTGCCGATCAAGTACCTGGCTGGGAGAGTACAAGGAGAGTAAAGCCTATATTCTCACATGGGCCTGACCCCTTACCAGGGCAATTCACCTTGAGTTACTCCAAAACCTCTCAGGTGAGGATTTCATAATGAGGAGGGGGAGACCAAACGTTATCTATTCTGATAATGGCGGAGCGTTTGTCCAAGCTGGAGCACTAACCATAGGCCCCAAGAATATTTTATTACTTTTAACACCTTACAGCATATTTCGGAACTATCGTAACTTCCGTTTGTTTTGAAGTAATTTAAGTAGTATGAATATATTCTGTGTATATATACCGCTGTATCTGGTTATATTGTAAACTCCCTGAAGAAGTCTGTTATTTCAGACGAAACTTGTCTGAGAAATAAAAAGTTAACATATTCCATGTGCTGCTCACTGGTTCTTTTTTCAAAAAAAACTTGTCTTTATGAATACCTGAAGAAGCCACATAGAGGCAACAATCCACAAGGAAAGTCATCGCGGAAGAGTTCTACTACGTCATTATCATTGTCATTGAGCAAGAAGCACAAAAACTCTGAGGGCAGGCAATAAAGTTCCCATGAAGAGCACTACCCGTGTATGTGCGATCAAGCGGCCGGTTATCAGCTCAGGATGGATAAGGAACTTGAATCACTTCTAAGAAGGAAGGTTCACGTGCTTACTGAAGCTGAAAACAGCCACATGCATCTTGTGGATAGAGTTAAATTCATTGAAGCCAAAAGTCTCCAGGTAACGTCCCCAAAGGCTTGACTATCACAAGCGTGTCACTGCCAAGGGAAAGTCCACTGAAATTATTTAAGCAAAATTTGTTGAGATACTTTGGAAAGCAGAAACAAAGCTTCTGGCCACTTCGGAGATTGAGAGCGCAGCTGCATTTGTTAGTACTTGTCAAAAGGACCTCGATGATACCCTGTCGAGATGGAGGTCTTCTTTCACCACTAAAACAAACAGTGCTGTGATGGAGGAAAAGGCTAACAAATTGATGGAAACGGGAAAAAGCTTTGTAGAGGAATTCTACTTTGAGGTTTTAAAAAAGGAAGAAAAATCAAAACGCTCTGATCAAGTGGAGACGGAATTTCAAATAAATGAGCAGTCCATACGTGACATTGTCCATGCTGAGATGCAATGCACTACGACTTCAAAAAAAATCGCAAGGAAAAGGCCGTTGGTTTTAACAAAGCTGGAGACATAAAGCCGTGTGCAAAACAACAGCACAAAGCCGATCCAAAACCAGAAAACAAACTGCCAACAACCATCAAGCTAGTTGTAGTAGTAGAACTCAAAGAAAAAGACAAAGCCGTGCTCAGTTTTGTCAAACATTGGCCGGAACATAGACAACAGGACACGTGACGAAAAATGGATGTTTTCTATGGTTAATCGACCCTTATTTGACCTTATACCGAGAACTATGGCATTTTATAATTTTACTTCTGTTCAGTTAACTGATCGTCAGACAGACCCACCCTTAAACAACTGCCAAACCTGTCACATCCAGGCAAGCACTGTTCGACTTAATCCAGACTGCCACTGGAGTGCAGTGATGATGGCAGGGACAGACAGATATGTAAAAAGCAAAGTATTTGAAACTACTTTTTTTCCATTAGTCGCTGGCAAAAAGCGACTTGGAACGTTTTTAACTTAGAGCCCTGTCTAGTAAACACAGGCCAAAGAAAGTATGTTCGTTAAAACTGTTATTCTATGAACTTGAATGTAGATAAACAAATTATCATCACCGTGGGAATTTGTGAAAGCTGACGTTTCGAGCGTTAGCCCTTGATATGCTCTGACGAAGGGCTAACGCTCGAAACATCAGCTTTCACAAATTCTTACGGCGATGATAATTTGTTTATCTACATTACTACAAGTTTGTATCTACTCGCCGACGCATTGAATAGTTTTTTTTAAAAACTATTTATTGAAAGTGTTATTCTATGACTTACAAGGTATAAAGCTGAACCTCATTGTGTGCAGAAAACAGGTGGACGAGCTATTTTTGTTTACGGTATAATATTTTGTTAAACTTTTATTAAGAATTATGTATTTTGAATTCCTTTCACATCATGCTTCCTGGGGGAGGAAGAGTGGTAGCCTAAGAAGAATAATGGCCCTGGGTAGGGGGAGTTTGCAAATGTCTTGGTGCAAATGCCCAGGAATTCCCCAGGGTTAACCCCCCAGGGATGGCCGCTGATAAGTACATTATGAAGTCAGTTTGTTTTTATTAACTTTCATTATCGATTATATTTCATTCATTTTTAAAGTCTATATGTTTTTTATAAGCCAGTGTTCATGCCCAAAGCACTCGGCTTGGGGCTTTGGAAATGCTGGTGATCGTGGTTACATATGATCCAATTGTAGATGCAGGTGACGACCAATAAAAAAAAAAGCAGTAGAAAGAAGTGATGTGGCGTACAAGAAAGAGAAAGACCTTTTTCCGTCCTCGGAATTAGAAAAAGGTAAAACAGCCGAAATGTTCAGGGAACCAACATTCAAGTATAAAGCATAAATGAATACCAACGAAGAAAGATTTGGTAATACTTGTAGCATTCTTAATTTCATCATTTAGAGAATTATACAGTTTTGGTCCTTGAAAACGAAAAGAGAATTTTTTAATATTTGTTCGACAGTAAGGCAAGTGGAATGAATTTTTGTTCCTAGTATTGTAAGAGTGTACCTGTTTATTTGTACTGAAAATAGTATGAAAATTCTCAGGAAGAAAACCTTTCAATATAAAAACATTAATTTGCATAACTGAAACTTGATAATATCTTCAAATTTTAGTAATTTTAAACTAGAAAATATTG